>PVJH01044722.1:0-12843 GCA_004026705.1 Nesogale talazaci | reverse complement strand
ACTGCGCAGAGACCTTTATGGGACAGTGAAGCCTCTGTACACTGCTGCCTTTTGATGGGTCTCTGTGGTTCCCCCCTTGGAGCCGGCGCAGGCTCACCCCTCCTCTCCGTGTGGGAAGTACCCGCGTTCTCCTTTTCTGACAGGTCTGGCTTTTGCAGTTTCTACTGTGCGCCCCTTTATTCTCTGACTCCGTCAGCAGCTCTCTCAGAAGTGGAAGATAGAGGGACCCTAGTAAATAATGGTACCTATGTGTCTATATGCGGAACCGAATCCCAACAGCGGATCTTCCCATTGAGGGCCATGCACTGGTTTCAAGAAGTCACTGGGGAATTCTCCATCGCCTGCGAATGGAAACTAACCACGTGGCCTTTAATTCAGTCTTAAAATTTTGCTTTTGCTTGTCATGTAGAATAGCCTACTCGGATTTTTTTTTTTTTTTTTTTTTTTACATTTTCATTTCCGTCCGTTTCCATCCTCATTGCATGAGCATTCACCATCACTGAATGCTGGTGCTGGCGCCCCGAGTTTTTCCTTTCCTTTTTATTTGTTATTGTTTCTAACTTTTGTTTTGTTTTTTAACTTGCAGTGCAAGCTTCACATAAAGCCTGGCAAGCCAAGGATGGTCCCGCATTCACCTGCTTTTGCAGTAATATTGTGTCTGCCATCTGTGCCCCTTTGTTTGACGATAGAGCTAGACACGGTTTCTTTTGGGTTTGGTTTGTGTTTTTTTGTTTTTGTTTTTTTACCCTTCCCCCCAATGCCAATAACGATTAACTCCTTGTGCTGAAAGCTGTTGGGCGGTGGCACATGATAGACGGAGAGAATGGCCGCAGAAGCTCGGGGAGGCTGGACCGGAATGCAGAGGATTTGCCTCTTCTGCCTGTTCAGAGTGGCGGCACTGCGCATGCTCACGCTCAGGTCGCTTTGGACGAGGAAAGGAGGGGCCCGTCCGTCTGCCATGGAAACACCTCACCTCTCAGCAGCTGAACTCAAACACCCGACTAGCCATGACAGTAACTTGCATTTCCTCGATTGTTCCTCTCCATCGGTGCACAATCCCCAAACGCACATTGCCACATGCCCCCAAACACAGGTAGATTTGTCCGTAGGCAGATCTGTGCAGAAGCAAATTTGACCCGCGCCTGGAGGTTTTTCACTTTTTCACGAACATCATGTAGCCCGGACTTAGAGATCTGTTCACACTAATCATCTCCTCTTAGCAGTTCTCCTCTAGCTGAAGCCCTATCCCAAATCCTGGTGGACAGGATTGCCCCCCACAAAACCATGTCATTATGTTCCCTTCGACGAATCCCACCTTGATCTTTTCACGGATTAGAGGCTCGCAGAAGGAGCTTCTTCTCTTGGGGCTGATGGGATCTCCCGAGCCTGCTTGTCAGCCCAGAGAAGGACTCTTGCATTCATCCCCACAGCTGAGTTGAGGGGCTTGAGGGGAGAGGACCCTTGTGAGGTCAGTACAAATTCTAATCAAATATCCCCCCTACGCACGGGGAGAACGTTTCAGTAAATTCTTCGCACGGGGGATGTGTTCTATTCCCGTATCATCTGCAGCACGCCCTTGAGAGACCTTGTCTTTTAAGATAGACACGAGAACGAGTGCAGCATTAAGTTCAGTAAATGGGAAACCGAGCTTCACCTCTACATGCCCATTCAATGGGGGGTGGGGGGTGGGGGGAGGGTATGCGGGGAGAACTTCACAAAGTGTATGGGGAAATTCCATGATCTTTTCATTGCATTTTCCCCACAAACCTTTTCAAGTTCCCTTGGGGTTTGGAAAGGGAAAGCCAAGTCGAAAAGCCCGGTTTACCAAACCTGGTCATTTCCCACACCGTGTCCTCCACAACTCGGCCCGCTCGCTCATGGCGTCCAAAGCCACCGGAGATGAAGGTGGGAACTCATCAAGGCGCTTAGGAGCGAGCCACACAAGCAAGGTGCTGTCACGTTACCTGGCCTTCTGCCACCGCATCTTCATCATAGAATCCACACAACAGGAGGGACACCCAAACCCATTAGTCTGGAACAGGGCATGGGAGGGAGTTTCCAAAGGTGGGTGGGAAAATGGAATGGAAAGATAAGGAACCCTTTCCATCAGTTTGGTTGGTTTTAAAAAAAAAACAAAACCCCCGCATATTCCCCTTTTCTGTGTCATTCCTCTCTGATGCTTATCCTGGCCTGGCCTCTGCCTCCACAAACAAGAGCCTCCAGCATTCTTTCCAACTCTGCCATCTCGCTTTGTTCGACCCGAAAGGATAATGTTGCTCACGTGCCCGGACTTTTCTGCCCGCGCTTCATCACACCAGGTCGAGTTCACGGTACCTGGCACACCACGCGCACTCTGCCGCCCCTCGCGCCCCCTCTACATGAATCGGGCTGCGTTCATCCCACAGATGGTTTGAGAACAAGAGTAGCGATCCCTGTTCTCGACCCCCCTCATACACTGATGTGGGCTTGATTGGGCACAATCAGGAACCCCGTTTCGGCGAAGGCCTCACTAAACTGGGATGGAAATGGCCAAGGAGAAGCGCCAGTGACATAAAGAAGGGGCGTGGGAGCTCCTGCCCCACTTGGCTCCTGGGGCTCTGGAGTGGCCAGGGTGAGGTGGCATGCTGAGTCTAACCCCAACCCGGCTCCATCGGCGCCTGAGCTGTGCACCAGCCAAACGCTTGAATGCTTGCTTGTCTGTTCCAATCACTGCTTGCCTGAGCGTTTTTTGTGCCCCTGCCCCAGGAGATGGACTTTTAACTGGTCTCTTGCATTACTAAAGCCTTTTTGCAAATGGGCCTAGCAGTGGAAGGCACCCAACTGACTTTTTGATTCCATGACGACTGATTGATTCCATTTTTTTTTTCTGCATTAAGGTTTTATAATTTACGGCTTTATAATAAATCACACGGAGAGCCAGGGAATAAAAAGTCAAAAGAAAGCTAGAGACGCTTTTTCTTCCTCCTTTTTTTTTTTTTTTAAATGTATTCCCTCTAAACTCTTCCTTCCACTCCTCCCTCCCTGTTGAGTTTGTTATTGCTGCTCTTCTCTTTTTCTTTCGGTATCTCTGCCTTTCTTCACAGTAGCCCTTGGCTCTGCACGGAATAAATGATCCCCTCAAAGCTAATTGGATGTGCTTTCAGCTCTGCATGTAAGTACGGTAGTAAGAAGCCTTGGAGATTTTTCTGCTTTTAAAAATAAGAACAAATGTGGGATGGTGGATTTTCTTTTTTGGAGGGGTAGGGGTTTAAGGAAGCCATGGTTTAAGAAACCCAGCTCAATACTTTTTTGAGGGGGGGCATCACTGCCCTCTGGTGGTCATGGGCACTACCCAGTGCTGCTCCTGAGAGCCGCCGCTGGATTTGAACCGCCAAGCCCGCAGCCCACAGTCCCGCACTCAACCACTTACGCCACCGGGACTCAACCCCCAGCTCAATACTTTTAAAGTGGCCACATATCATTTGCATAAGAATCACATAAATTCATCTTTCCTTTGCTATCAGTGTGAGAGTCAGAAATTACTTCTGTTCACCTGTGTTCTACACAGTATCTTGGACAGCAGTGGATGCTACAGAGTCAGTGTTGGTAATGACCGTGGTTGACTATATAAGTAAAATTGGGATCAGAAAGTTTTTTTTTTTAAACTGGAGGAAATCCAGAGGAAAGCTTGGATGGTTGGTTTTTTTTAATACAAGGCTGCTGCTATTTTGACGACACTTGGTGATCGTAATGATCTCTCCATTGTGCTATGAGCAGTGATCACCTCCTCCCCCACACCCCTCCCATATTTTGTTCTTCTGTTCAACAAAAATGGCCCCCTTTTTTACTTGCTTCAGACTACAGCCTGGCTATCAATAACAGCTGGATGAGCTGTAGAGCATGATGGGAAAACATTAATGAGAACCAGTTGGCAGCTCAGAGACTCTTCCCATCCTCAGAGCTTCCTGTAGCACTCATGAGGCATAGATGACTTACTCACTTCCTATTCTGCTTAGAATCACACCAGCAATAGCACTCATCCTCCACACGTGGTGCAACTCAAGGGAGTAGACTTGGTTTCTTGCCGTATCTGCAGGTGTTTCAAATGCAACCTGGTCTGTTAGGTTTTTCAGCTGTCACCAACCCACATTGTACTGTCTGTGGGTCAGACCCAGACTGTCCTCAGCGCGCTCTCTGCGTTGCCATTTGCAAGTGTATTGAACATCAGGTCTCAGCTTTCCAACGCCCTCGTTCCATTGACAAGACCCAGATGGGATGATTCTTTAGTGAAAATGATGACCTACAACATCTAGATTGAATATAGGTCTTGAAGGGAATTTTTTAAAAAGTAAATTGAACATTAAGCTGTGAACAGCATTAGTACTCTGTCCATTTCTTACTTTCAAATATGCGGATATGCCTTAAACTAGTTGTAGATCATTGTCATTTTACTGTTTGGAAATAACCATTGTGTTTTCTAAAACTCTTGTATAACCTACTGTCAATGTTAATGCAGAATTGTCATGTATGTGTAAGCTGCATGTTAGATGTCTTTTTTATAAAAAAAAATCTTAAAATAATTGTATTGATGTGAAGCATATCATTGTTTCAAGTATGGAAGTAACCATTTAGCAAATGAACTCAGTAATTTGGTGTCTATTAAGGTAGGAGAGTGATGGACAGGTAGCCTATGCATTTATCAATAGTGCCAAGACATAAAGTCGGGGAAAATATATTTTTACCCAAACATTGTTCTGTGTGCCCGTTTGTGAGTTCTTTTTCATCATTGCTTGAGCGGGGCATGAGGACACGATACTTGTCGCAGGCAGAAGCAGCAGGTTGAAGTGTCAACTGCTGCCTTGCCTCCCCTGGAGGCCTTCAAGTGGGACTCTTTGGGCAGCCCCTGCTTCTACAAAACAGCCGTGCTGTGGTGTTCTGTGCGTCACATACCACCTCCGCCACCCTTTATTCCCCACTCCCATCCTCTCTTCCCCTGGCACCCCATTGCCCTGGCTTGCTGAGGCACCCCCTTCTCCCCCAGTGGATCCCATTGCCCCTGAACTGTTCGTTCACAGCTGACTAGAAATTTTCCTTTAAAATTTTTTTAATTTGACTTTTTTAAGACTTTAAAAATCAAATTTGAATCTGAACCTTTCTTTTTTCTCTTCTGTAGCTTCTTCTTTATGTAGCCATGCTGTTGACAAGCCCTACTCTCTCCTAATGGACATAAAGCATTAGAAGAGCAGGAGCTGTCTGTTCACACGTGTTGGGGAAGAGTTACCTCATTTCCACCATCGCCTCCTATTATTTTCACGTCTGGGTCAAATATTGCACTACTGTTCGCATTTGTCGATTGTCTTGTTTACAGACTACTGTCCCCAGTGGATATTGAAGGGACTTCCTCACTACCCAAAATGGGATAATTTAATGATAGTAATTAAGGGGGGTGGGGAGGATTGAGTGAAGCAAAGACCTTGGCTAGAGTAGACTGAAGTAGCCATGTACTGAGATTTGTTGCTTAGCTGTTGCCCAAGAACTCAAGGACTGAAGACAGCATGCTTCACCCCAGCCTGAGGTGGTCACCCCCTCCAGGGCCTACAAACTCGACACCTCTCGGCTCCAGAGCTGCCCTCAGAACAGCCTGGTCTGGATCTTCAGACATCAGATCATAAGATCTGGGCAAAATTTCCCTTTTACTAGATTTCAGGGGTGGTTTTGAATCTTTTTTTCCTTTAAAAAAAATTTGGTATTACACAAACAGATGACTGCCTTCTTTTTTTAATTTGGAGAGTTCTATTGATTCAATGTTTTTATTTTTCAGCTGACCATCTGCCTCTTGAGAGAGAAGTGGGCATCCGTCCTTTAAATTCAGGAACCATTGTTTTATTTGACTTTTTTTGGTTGTTATGTGCATCCTTCTATAAGTTGTTTTGGGTCTGGGATTATTTTTTTGGAGGGAGAAAAAAGAAAAAGAAATCCAGCCAGACAGTTCTGTTTTATGTATTGGTTATTCAGATTTAATTTTGGTATTAAAATTCTGCCCGTCTTAAGCTCACTTCAAGGGAAAATGTAAGTGGACATTACAGGACAGAATTATGCCGAAGATTTCGCTCCATTTCATATACAACAAATCCCTTTGTTGTCATTGGGGTTTTGACTTACGGCTCCATCATGTTTAAATTGTGTCAGTGTTGATACATGACTCTTCGCCTCCAGGGCTCACTTTATATTTAAAGGTACCTTCCAATAACCTTCTGGGCCATCCCTGCCTATTTATTTATTGTGTAGCTCTCTCTTTGCTTTGTGTCTTTTTTATTTTTAACCAAGTACAGGTGCATCCTGAACCATAGGCAATGAACCTGAACAAGAACACCTCCTGTCCCAGACGGTTCTGACCCACACGGTCCTCTCAGTCTGCTAGGCAGCTTTCTTCTGAGAGCTGGAAACATCCACCACCGAGGAAACCCTGCTAGAAATCAAAGTCTTATGATGAGACCGTGGCAAAACACACATACACACCTGCCGGTTAGATGGGCCTGGTTTCTCACACACCCCCATTGTGGAACCCTCAGATTCCATTGCTGCTTTTACTCTGAGTAGTCACCGCCAAGGAACAGTTTTCAGAGTTAAGAATCAATGTTCCAATTCCTGTTTTAGAGCCTACACCTGCTTCTTAAGGTACCCTTTGTTCCACTGCTTCTTGATGATCTTTGCTGATTCCGATCTTCCCTTTTCAGTCTGTGGTGGAGGGGTCATGAAAACACCATGGGGTTGCATTTGGTCATGACCTCAGTATTTCTATCTAAGAATAGTGACATGCTTCCATTGGCAGTGACAGTCCTGCCCTTGAGTCATCTGGGTTCTAAAAGAGGTTGGAGAGGAGCAAGCTGGCAAGAAGATATCTCTTCTCTGAGCCTAATAAATCTTAAATGTAAAATCTGATTCATCTGTGACATGAAGTCATCGAAACACAAGAGCCATCCCTTTCATACGACAGTGTGGATAAGTATGATGAGCTGTCTGCTAACACGTGCTTGTAAAATTAACTTTATCCTGTTATACATTGTAAACACTCCAAATTCCACATCAGATTGTAAGGGTATTTTTTTAGTAGTCATAGGTAGGAATGTGGCAGTGTTACCTTTATAAGGTAGGGAAATGTATGATCTAGCTCCTACTAATTTTCTCTTTAAGTCCAGATTAAAAACAAACTCCCACAGCCATTGAGGCGATTTTAACTCCTGGCGATCCCAAAGGACTGGACTGTAGCTCCTCTCAGGAGAAGAAAGCCAGGTTAGCGGGAGTTGGATAGCCATTATCTTGCTGGGAGTGAAGTGGGACAGAAGCTATACTAAGTAGCCTCTGCACAGTTGCTTGGGGAGGGCTGGTCACGAACACCGCTGGCTAACCGCACTGCCACCTCTCCAAGGACAGACTGCCATCGACTTTTTATCTCAGGTGGTTCCTTTTCGCAATGTCGACGAAGCAGGCCAGTGTGCGAGTTTTGACTGACCTTCCCACAGTTCGTTTTCGTTCATCCAGATGATCTGTGACCCCATTGATTGAGGAAAACCAAGAAATGAACCATCTGAACAGACTGCATTGGCTTTTAAATTTCCAGTCCGTAGAAATCACAGAAACCACTTTCAAGGCAGTTTCTCCCTCCCTGCTACAAGTCAAGTTGCTCGACTTGGCACAGCACCACTGCGTGGGGAGACGGTATCTGTGTCGGTTCTCACTGAGCCAGGGTAAAGAAAAGTGGGTCATCTTTCCAGTATATTTAACCAAAAAAATTATTCTTACTGTATTTTTGCTTATGGATAGGGTTATGGATAAGTTCTTTCATATCTGAAAAAGTTACTTTAAAAGATGGGTTTACACAGAATATTTTAGTTCTCATGACTACCAAGACAAGTCAAAAAGTATTGCTACTGAGGATTTCCGTTCATACACACATGAAAGTGTCCCAAACAAAACATATTTAAGTATGTATCTGAAACCAATGGGTGCTATAGACAAGCTCTCCCAGTAGTCTACTTGTCTTAGTCTCTCTAGCATACCTTTAAAAAAAGGTTCAATCAAAACTAGTTCTGGTAGGGATTTGCTGGGCTAATTAAAATACAATGCCCAGAGTTCAGCTCAGACTATAGTGACTATTGGAATATTCCAAAGGGGATAATCTTGATAGACCTCAAAGGATACACGGCAACCACAGAGCCCAAGTGTGAAGTTTGGAGAAAATTGAAAACGACATTGGTGAGCAAAAGATCAGAAAGCTATGCCAAGGAACTCCATTATGCAAGAATGTCTTTCATTTTGCTCTCCGAACTCAGCATTGAAAAGAAATATGATTTAAGACCCTTGATGTCAAAGCTGCTGCTGTCACCTGGGGTCAGTCAGCATGCACCACTCTGCAGGAGATGGAGGGAGAGATGAGGACGTGCTCCATAGCGTTAGGTACAGGTCACCTGGGTTTTCCACAGCAGCAGGTTTTGACAGCCTCCTGTGATCTGACAGCGATGGCAATGTGGCTTATTGCCAGGGTTCTTGCGCTTGAATTAAGACCATCGTATTAAAAAACACTGACATCAAGCCAGTGTTATGCCCAGGGTGGAACTGTCCTTCAGGGTCTCTGAGACTCTCAACCTTGACAGGAGACAGTCATATCTCCTTCGGAGCAGCTAGCTAATGGGCTGTAACCATCTACCTCATGGTTTGTGGCTCAGAGCTGGGGCAGAGATGACATGTGCTTAATTGTGAGGTCACCTCCTTTTCCAGTTGCCCTCTACTAGTGTTAGTACCGACACGTTAAGTACTGTAGAATTGGTTCTGACTCGTAGCAACTCTGTCCGACAGAACAAAACACTGCCCCGTCTTGTACCATCCTCACAGCTGCATGTATGCCCCCTGTCGGCAGTCACTGTTGCCAATCAATCCATCTTGCCAAGGCCCTTTTTCAATCTCCCCCTACTTTAACATGATATCCTTCTCCAGGGACACTCTCTCTAGAAATGTCCCAAGTATGTGAGATGAAGACTCACTATCCATGCTTCAAAGGAACATTCGGGCTGTACTTCTAAAACAGATGTTTGTTCTTATAGCAGTCCAAGGGGTTTCCAATCTTCCTCACCAACACAATTCAAATGCATCAATTATTCTTTAGTCTTCCTTATTCAACATCTTTCACATGCATTTGAAGCCATTGAGAGTACTATGACTTGAGTCAGGCACACTTTAGTCCTCCAGGGACCATCCTTGCTCCTCAATATTGTAACGAGGCTTGGAGTGCAGATTGAATACCATGCATACTTTGGTCTCTTGACTACTGCTTCCCTGACCCATCTCTGGGTCCAAACACGATGAAATTCTGACTCGTGGCTGTTTGCAGGTTTAAATAGTTTGACTGTCAGTTCACTAGTGAATCTTCCTTTCCAAATAGGTTATTTCAACCAGGAAGGCCAAAGGCATTATGATTAGCTTGCTCTGTCCCACCAACAGAACAAATAAAAGGAGGGGTGGGTACCCTGCAAAGTTGGGCTTTCCCAGACATTCTCTTAATAATGCTTTGAGAACTCCAGAGGATTGAAAATGTAGCCCTCCCCCCGCCATTTATTCACATCCATTTCCCACCTCGACTCCTTCTGTGCTGTGATAAACCTTTCATTGTAAGTACTATCTATTGGCTTAGTGAGTGATCCTAAACAATTCATCTTGGTCCTAAACAATTCATCTTCTAGAATCCCACTCCTGTAAAGAATGAGTCTCAGAAACCCATAGGGGCAGTTCTACTCTGTCCTATAAAGATCACACCATGCACTGAAATCCACAGGAAGACCCAGGAGTTTGCAAGTTTGATAGTTTTCTTACTTAGAAGCACCATCTAGTGGCCAAAACTCAAAGAAGTAAGAGATCAGAAGCTAGTAGCCAATTGACACAATACTAATTCACACAACACACACACACAGGTAAAATCAAGGCTTTATAGAGTTAACAAGTTAGACCAAACAGGTTAATAGCCTGTTAGAATAGGTATCAAGTTGGAAGAGTAAAAGTTTGGAATGAGCTCAGAGTTGAACTCTAAAAAATTCTTAGCATTAGATGACTCCCCTAACATTCCATTTGCTAATGGAAACAGGGGAAGTTCATCTCTTGGGATGGCTGTGAGACCATTTGGTCAAGTACTTTCCCCTTCCCAGTTGAAAATGCAAGACTTGTTTCAGTTGATCTACTTCTTCACCCCACTCTGCCCACTTTAGCTAATTATTATCAGTGACCTAATGATATTTCAAGTGAAAGGCCACTTTTGGAGATAGGTAGGAGAGCTCAAGCACAACTTACCTTCTTCCCTCAAGAACTCCAGAATGATCTAGAAAGCTTCAAAAATCCCAGCATTTAAAGCAAACATAGAAGACACCAGGAAGTGGTTGGTTCTGGCAATGTAGGAGAAAAGAAGTGGTAAACACGGATGTCTATTCCCTTCACAATGGGGGTGCAGGCTTAGCTTCTCAGCCACCCTGCAGTGTCACAGTCAGGAGTCAAAAACATTTGACACACTTGCTATAGCTGACCTATCCTTTAGCATTTGGGAACACTGTCCTCCCCCCACCCTCCTAATAAATGCTCAGAGAAAAATTCAGTTCTCTAGATAAACTATTTCCTAGCAATCTAGCAGAGACTGTTAAATACCATCCAGTCCGTTTCAATGCAGAGCAATCGTGTACCCAACAGAACAAAAGTCTGGTCCGATGCCATTCTCACTATGGTGGCACCTGCTGTCACTCCATCATTTTGAGGGTCTTTTCTGCTGACCCTCAACCAAGCACGCTATCTTTTTCCAGGGTCTAATCTCTTCCTGATAACATATCCAAAGAACATGAGACGAAATCTTGCCATCCTTCCTTTTATGGAGCATTCTGGTTCTAATTCTTCCCAAACATGATGGAACACAGTAATTTAACTGCTGTCTGCCTGATCTTAACCTTTAGGCTAGAACATGTACCTCTTTCACTTTCGTTCAACAGAGGATTTGTAAAACTAACCATCATCGAGTTTGACTCCTTTACCTTTCAAAAAGCTTCCGTTTTAACCACCAGGAGGAACTAGACAAACAATCATTAAGCCCTAGTTTTCAAATCTTAAAAAGTTTGATAGATGCCACGATGTAACTCAAATAAAGGGATGATCCAAACCAAAGCCAAATTCACAGTTATCAAGTCAATGCTCACTCAAAGCTGTCTTAAAAGGACAAGGTGGAACAGCCTGTGTCCCAAGACTATAAAGTCCATCCTTCTTGAGTGGCTAGTGGTTTCAAATTGTAGCCAAATGGATAATCACTTTGGTCACTAGGGCTCCAAATGAGGATTAGCATCAAGATTTAAGAGCAGGAACTCTTTTTAATGAAAAGCACTACATTGCTGAAAAATACTGTGTATTTTCTGAGTTCAATCAAGCTCCTGAATTTCCAATTCCGTGAAGGTCTCAGGACAGACCTTCATAGGGAGCTATTAAAATACTGCCAATCTTCAGAGAACCAGAAACAGTACTAAAGTCAGGTTACCAAAGTTAAACAGCTGACCCTTGAACAGTACAAGGGTCTGAACAGTACAAGTCCCCTTATATGTGGCATTTTTCCTTTTGCTATGGCAGTGTTTAATAATATCAGCCCTAAACACCATGCAATATTAAACATTTCATCTTATACTAAAGGAGAATTTTAAAAAACGGAAAGTGAACATTTATTAAAGATTTAAAATAGCGGGCTGAGCCCCGGTGGCGTAGTGGTTGTGCGCGGGACTGCGGCCCACTGGGACAGAGGTTCAATTCCAGCAGTGGGGCTGGGCCTCCTACTCCCACCACCGGAGAGCAGTGATGCCCCCCCCCCCAAAAAAAAAAAAAAGATTTAAAATAGCAAAATGCCCAACATAGTCTTCATTGGCTAAACTAAATTATTTTTAAAGACTTTGACAGTTATTTTTAGTTTAAGGTTTAAAGATTATTTCAGAGCAAGTTTCATTCAGCCTTCGTGGCTCCAGAGATGTCTGAAAGTCCATGAACATATCCCCTCTTTTATCAGGATTCCTCTACAGAATCTTTCATCAAAATGTTGTCTTTTGGTCTCACGTTCATAAAGTTCATTAGACACACATGCTCTCCTATTCCTGACTCCACTTCTATTGCTCAAAATGCTTGAATGGCTGCATGGGTTTTTTTTTTGGAAACCATTTCCTGATCCTCACATAAAAAGTTCCTTCAACTTTAATTTTCCCTCTGAATCTTCATTCTTCATATGGATAAATGCTTTTCCTTATGTTGGATGGTGATGGCAGCTAATTCCTACCAAAATTAAAAGTCAAATGTGGATCTCAGCAGTTTTTTGCTTTGATAAACTTGCAAAAGCAGGCTAACAATGACAATCTCTGACAACCCTTATAAACAGTTCCAGTAAGATGGAAATTTACTGGCTGGAAGGTCAATAATCCACCAAGAAAATATCAAAAAGCAAAACCCTATTTTATACCCCTCAATCATATTCAAATCCTTTTCCCATTTTATTTTCAGTATGCATTCTGAGGGTTTCGATAACTTCCCTTTACCTATGAAGCAATCCAGATCCCCTCCCCCCATTCATAAGCAAAGAGAACCCTGATACAATGATAAGGACAACGTTTTTTTATTGCTACCAGAGGCTTTTATCATCGATCAAGACATGGTTGTGACTGCAATACCTTCTTCAGACTGCACAGAGAGCTCAGGATCCAGAAGTCATTAAGACAAATATATAGAGAACTGGGGCGGAAGGAAAATAACTTTTATAAAGAAAATCCTAGCAACATAAACTTGTACTGAATTCAGTTATTACATGTT
>PVJH01044721.1:0-12835 GCA_004026705.1 Nesogale talazaci | reverse complement strand
CCCCTCGCGGGGAAACGTGGAGTGTAGTGACCTCGGGTTCTTGGCCGTCCCTGCGGGGCTGACTTTGGAGTGACTTTGGAGCCGGATCTTGTCGCCCTGGTGGGTGCCCCTCATCGAACAGCACCAGTTTGCTGGGGTTCTTCGGGGCGTGTCCCGTTCTCTGGCGGAAAGCAGGCGTCACCGGCCTGCGCGGGGAAGTCCCCCAGCCGGCGTCCCGATGCCCGGTGTTTGTGCAAGGAAGAGAACACCGGCAAATCCCAGAACAGTTGTTCCTGAAAGGTGAAATTTCACCCGGGAGGGAAATCCATGGAGGGACCCATCAAATTTGGGTGACGTGAGCCAAATAAATCGATCCGGGATGTATGAGCGTGAGCCGCCCATGTTGGGCACTTTGCTGTGTGATTGACAGTGGGGGGGGTGGGGTTGAAAGAGGAATTCTCTCCTCTCGAGGACCGCAGAAAGGGCTCAGCCCTGGATGGGGATTTCATGGAGTAGAATATGACGTAGAGAAAGTAGACAGGTTTTGGAAGGGTCCGGGTGGGCAGGAAAGAGCAGTGAAGAGGCTGGTGTGCTGCCATCAGGCGTGCACGTAGAGATGCTGAAGCAGCCGGAGGTCAGGAGGCCTGGTAACAGTTCTGCGTGAGAACAAGTTTAAATGAAATCCTTTGGAAAAACATTTATTTAAAGAAACACCAGAGTAGGTACTTCTACTTCATGTGAACTCCTTAGGCAGGCACTGGAATTTAGTAATTTGGGGAGTCTTTTTTTCTCTTACACTAGACCTATCTTACTTTGTTTTTTTTTTTTTTTGGGGGGGGGGCATCACTGCCTCCGGTGGTCGTGGGAGCTACCAAGTGCTGCTCCTGAGAGCCGCCGCTGGGTTTGAACTGCCAAGCCTATGGGCCGCAGTCCCACCAGGGCTCAGCCGCAGGATGTATTTTCATTGCTACAAATTGGAGCACAGTGGTTCATCACAAAGACAATATGTAATTATATATTGTGAAATATGTACCTTTTTTTTTACATCACTGCCCTCTGGTGGGAGTAGGAGGCCCAGCCTTGCTCCTGGAGAGCTGCTGCTGGATTTGAACTGTCAACCCTGTGGGCTGCAGTCCCACACACAACCACTAAGCCACCGGGGCTCAGTCAGAAATATGTATTTTTTTGTTGTTTTTTGGGGGGGCATCACTGCCCTCTGGTGGTGGGAGTAGGAGGCCCAGCCTTTGCTCCGTGGAGCTGGAATTGAACCTCTGTCCCAGTGGGCCGCAGTCCCGCACACAACCACTACGCCACCGGGGCTCAGCCCAGAAATATGTATTTCTAATGACAAATAAATGAAAGTTTGTTTTGAAGCGTGGGTCACAGTCTTCACGCCTGGTATTCCTATGTGGGGAGTATCTGCAGTGGGAGGACCTGCCTGGAGATGGATAGAGATCAGCGATGTCTCGGTTCCTAAGACCATTGGAAATAAGTGTTTTCCGATGTTCTTAGGTGATCCCTGTGAAAGTGTCGTTTGGCTGTAAAGGGGTCGTGACCCACAGGTTGAGAACCCCTGCTTTAGAACACTCATGGGTCTCTGACAATTTTCATTTCCTACTGAGGTGGTGTTCATGAAACTTAGATTGTTCCAGAAGCAAGGGTTAACGTGTCTGAGTTTCATTGTGCCACTGCCAGTAGAAGTGCAGGGCCAGAGCAAGAGGAATTTACCAGGAGGCTCCCTCTGTTCATTAAGAAGGGGATTTTACAAGGAAATTTCATTTTGGGAGACGTCAGAAAAGTGTGTCCTTTCAACCAGAGCTTCCTGAAATCTTGTCAGTTCTGGAGTTGGTTCCTGCTCCTGGAGGTGCAGGTACCTTCTCTCTGATGTAAGGGACCTGAGGAAATCCCGTTTGTTTAAATCTCTCCATCTGTATTGTTAGCTGGTGCAATAGGCAGAACGAGGTAGATAGATGCTGTTGGGACCGGATTGAAGGAGCTTCCCCGGGGCTCGTTCACATCGCTGTGCAGACTGAGGGTGACACCTGGAGTAGAACACACAAACAGACCCTACCGAGGGCCTCAGGCTGTCGATCCTGACGGGAGCAGAGCCCTTAGAAGGAATAGACAGTAGATACAAAGCACAGAGACCAGTACCGAGTACTGAACGAGCACTCTGTTGAGTCCTTAGGGTTATCTTGGATGGGAGGCTTGGATGACAGCAAAGATTAGGGGGAATGACTGGTGGATTTCCACCCCTTGGAACTGGCCAAAAAAAAAAAAAAAAAAAAGATAAAAGGGAACAGTGGCCTCTCCATGGAGTGAATTCAGAGAAGTGGCTTCACAGTCCAGGCATCACTCTTTTCACTCTGGAGCTATGAAAGACTTGGAGTGGACCGACACAGTGGAACAGTGTAAGAGACTTGGACTGACACAGTGGTACAGTGTTAGAGACTTGTCTGTGGCATGGAGTGGGGGGGACCTTTGTCTCCTGCTACTGATAGGAACCTCAGAGGAAAACTATGTGGAAGGGTTGGATGTGAAGCCATTCCTAGACTAGGTCGTCAGGGCCTTCAGGTAGCCAGGAGGAAGCACGCAAGGAATTAGTTTGGGAAATGAGGTAGAAAACGTTGCATCTCCTAAGGTGCTTCTGTGCAAGGCCTCCAGAGAATGTGGTAGGCCTTATAGACAGACTGGGGGATTAGCTACTCATTCCTAAAGAGAGGATTCAAAATAGCAAAATCAAACAACTCCCCTTGGACCTGTGGGAACTAGGACACTAGAAGAATCAGGACTGGAGGGTAGAGATTGGAGGCCAACGTGTTTCAATTTGGGGCTTGATACAAACATGTTGCCTTCTCTTGGCATTACTTGGCTCCTGTCCAGGCAACACAGTAATCCACTTAGTCACAATTCCTGGGCACTTAGCCACATAGGATTCTTATCTCTTTCTTAGCTATTATGACATCTAAAGTCGGTTTGTCTAAGAGGGATCCGCCTCCTCTTTCAGATGGCCAAACTGTTGCCAAGAACCCAAGGGAAAAGAATGTGCATTGGTGAGTTAGGTGTGGGAAGATGAGATGCGGTAGGTGAACGTTGTTCAAATGTCTTTTGGTTTCAAGCATGGCGAATACTTCTAAAAAGTTCATATGCACGAGAATTACTTGGGTCAGGGTTTTTCAAGCTTAATGTTCTTGACATTTTCAGATAATTCTTTGTTGTAAGGGGGCAGAGGAGAGGCTGTTCTATTCATTGAA
The DNA here is from genome assembly GCA_004026705.1 of Nesogale talazaci. Taxonomy (NCBI): domain Eukaryota; kingdom Metazoa; phylum Chordata; class Mammalia; order Afrosoricida; family Tenrecidae; genus Nesogale; species Nesogale talazaci. Next base: position 9,602 of record PVJH01044721.1, on the reverse strand, counting down.
AGATGCTTAGCATCCCTAGTCTCTACTCACTAGATGCCACTTCCTGTCCAAGGAGTGACAACCAAAATATCTTTCTGAACAGTGCCACATATCTCTGAGACAACATTGCTCTGGTTGAGAATGACTGGTCTGGGCTAATTATTAAAAATATAAACTGGGGCCTGAGCCCTGGTGGCGTAAGTGGTTGAGTGCGGAACTGCAGCCTGTGGGCTTGGCGGTTCAAATCCAGTGGCAGCTGGATAGCGCCCATGACCACCAGAGGCAGTGATGCCCACAAAAAAAACAAAAAAAAAAAAGAAAAAAAGAAAAAATATAAACTGGGCTGAGCCCCAGTGGCATAAGTGGTTGAGTGTGGGACTGCGGCCCACTCTCCAGGGGGCAAGGCTGGGCCTCCTACTCCCACCAGAGGCCAGTGATGCCCACAAAAAATATATAAACTACCCCTCAAATATATATATATATATATATATATATATATATGTAAATTCCCTAGTTGGTAGAGAGTCTCACTGAGAAAGCAGGAAACTCACAAAGAGATGGAATGATATAGTAGAAAAAAGAATGGGCTCAAATTCCCCAGTGATTATGATAGTGTACAACTGGGCAACAATTTGTTCGGTTATATGTTGAGTTGTCAGCGCCACTGGTGTGGTATCATGCAAGATCCCCCTATATGTAGAGTCACCAAGAGGCGTATCCAACTCAGTGACAAGTCTGCACCAGTAGTTGGGCTTTCAGAATCTACATTTCCAGGAATCAGGCAGCCCAGGAGCCCTGAAGTAGTTGAGTTTCTGGTGGTTTGCCCTTTCTCCTGCTAACTGCAAGACCAGTTAGTGCGAACCTATAGTTGCTCAAAGGAGAAATGTGAAGCTTTCTGTTCCCTTGAAGGTTCGCAGCCTCAAAATTGCTGTTCTGTTCTAGACAGTCACTGTGAATTGGAATTGACTCATTGACCATGAGCTTGGTTTGGGGTTTTGGTGATAAAGTATATCTCTTGTGGGCTAAGACTTGCAATCCCTTATTCTTTTTTTTTTTAATTATTAATCATTTTGGGCTGAGCCCCGGTGGCGTAGTGGTTGTGCACGGGACCGCGGCCCACTGCGATGGAGGTTCAATTCCAGCAGCGGCTCCACAGGAGCAAAGATTGGGCCTCCTACTCCCACCACCAGAGGGTAGTGATGCCCAAAAAAACAAAACAAACAAACAAAACTTATTAATCATTTAATTGGGGCTCGTACAACTCTTACCACACTTTATACATATATCCATTGTGTCAAGCACATTTGTACATTTGTTGCCATCATCATTTTCTTTTTTTGTTGTTGTTGTTTTTTTTGGGGGGGGGCATCACTGCTCTCCGGTGGTGGGAGTAGAAGGCCCAGCCCCACTGCTGGAATTGAACCTCCGTCCCAGAGGGCCGCAGTCCCGCGCACAACCACTATGCCACCGGGGCTCAGCCCTCATTTTCAAAACATTTTCTTTCTATTTGAGCCCTTGATATCAGCTCATTTTCTCCCTTCCTTTGCTCCCTCACAAACCCTTGATAATTTAGTTAGGAAATTTTTTTTTGCCATGACATACACTAACCGCTTTCTGTCTCCGTTCACCCATTTTTCTGTTGTCAATTCCCCTAAGGAGTTATATGTAGATCATTGTGATTGGTCCCCCCTTTCTGCCCCCACCTTCCCTATTTTCCCCCTATTTTCATTATTGGTCCTGAGGGGCTTATCTGTCCTGGATTTCCTGGGTTTTGAGCTCTTATTTGTAGCAGTGTGCATGCTCTGGTCTTGCCAGATTCGTAAGGTAGAGTTGAGGTCATGATAGTATGTTTCAGTGGTGTTGTGCTGCACCTAACTGGCTGTCTTTTTCTTGTGGCCTTTCTGTAAGGGGATGCCCAGTTATCCACAGATGGGCTTTGGGTCTCCACTTTGTGCTCCCCTTATTCCCATTGATATGATTCTTTTGTTCTGGGTCTTTCATACTTGATAGCTGATCCCATTGACACCTCATAATCACACAGGCCAGTGTGCTTCTTCCATGTGGGCTTTGTTGCTTCTCATTTGGATGGTCCCTTGTTTACCTTCAATCCTTTAAGACCCCAGACGCTATATCTTTTGATAGCTGGGCATCTTGAGCTTTCTTGACTACATTTGTTTACGCACCCGTTGTGTCTTCGGATATTGGGAGGATGAGAATGCAGAATACCAGGTTGTTAGAACAAAGTGTTCTTGCGTTGAGAGAGTACTTGAGTTGATGCCCGATGTCCAGCTGCTGTCTTAATACTTAACCTATAAATATGTGTATGTAGCTCCACTTCTCTATTGTTATATGTAAATATATTTTCATATGTACATGCCTGTATTTAGACCTCTGTAAAATGCTCTTTGCCTCCTCGTTGTTTTCTCTATTTCCTTTTACTTTCCTTTTGTCCCACTGTCATGTTCACCTTCACTCGGGTTTTAGTAATTTCTTTAGGTTACATTGGGGGCTGAGCCTTGGGGGCGTAAGTGGTTGAGTGTGGGACTGCAGCCTGTGGGCTTGGCGGTTCAAATCCAGCTGCGGCTCTCAGGAGCGGCGCTGGGTGGCTCCCACGACCAGCAGAGGGCAGTGATTGCCTCCCCCAATAGGTTACATTGCCCTTGATGTAGCCCTACCAGGCATCCTATACCCTTCTCTCTCAATTTTAGATCACGTGGTGGTGTTCCTTTGTTCATGGGTTGGTTGACCTCTCCCTTCTCTTCCCTTCTCTGGCCTCCCCCTCTCCCTTGTCCCCAGGAATCATGGGTCCCATTGTTTTCTCCTCTGAATTGTTGATCCGTGTTTCCATCTGTTACCTAGCTTTACTGAGTTATCAGAGCACTGACTAGGCTCAGTTAAAACACGGCTGTTGTTAGGTGCCTGTGAGTTGGTTCTGACCCGTAGTCACCCTGGGTACACAGTAGAACTAAACACTGCCCGTCCTGTGCCGTCCTCCAGTTGTTCTTAGATTTGAGTCCACTGTGTTCCTTCATCATGTAAAGTACCAAGCATGACGTCCTTCTCCAGGGACTGGTCTCTCCTGACAACGTGTCTTAAGTACTTGAGACACTTTCACCCTCCTTGCCTCTAAGGAGCATTCCAGGTGTACTTTTTAAAATTTTTGCATCATTGCCCTGGTGGGACTTGGAAGCCCAGACCTGCTCCTGGAGAGCTGCTGCCGGATTTGAACCGCTGACCCTGTAGGCCGCAGTCCCACACTCAACCACTACACCACCAGGGCTCAGCCCCAGTACTTTCCATATTATTCATCAACACCATAATTCATATCTGATTCCTCTCTGGTCTTCCTGTCCCTAGCCAGCTTTCACGTGCATGTGAAACAGTTGAAATATAGCATGACTTGGACCAGGCGTACTCTAGTCCTCAAAATAACCTCCTGGCTGTCCAACACTTTACAGAGGTCCTGGGCTGCAGATTTACCTAACACAGTGTGTTGACTGAGCATTGATTGTGGGTCCGAACACAATGACATCCTTGACGTTAATCTTTTCTCTGTTTATCATGATGCTACCTGCGAGTCTACTGAGGATTTTTGTTTTCTTTACATTGAGCTATAATCCATAATGAAGGCTGCACTCCTTGACCTTCATCGGCAAGTGCCTCCAGTTCTTGCTGACAGCAGGCAAGGCTGTGTCACCCGCATACTGCAGGTCGTTCATAAGCCTCCCTCCAATCCCGATGCCACATTCTTTATATAAGTTAGCCTCGGGCTGAGCCCCGGTGGCGTAGTGGTTGTGCGCGGGACTGCGGCCCACTGGGACGGAGGTTCAATTCCAGCAGTGGGGCTGGGCTCCTAACACCACCGGAGAGCAGTGATGTCCCCCCCCCCCAAAAAAAAAAAAAAGTTAGCCTCTTTGATTATTTACTCAGCATTCAGATCGAGTAAATATGGTCAGAGGACACAACCCTGCCACACACCTTTTGTGATTTTCAGCCAGGCAGTTCTGTTTTGTCCTCACAGCTGCTTCTTGGTACGCTAAGTTCTGCATGAGCACAATGAAGTGCCCTGGACTTCCCATTCTTCTCATGGCTACCCATAGTTTGTCATGACGCACACGGTCAAATGCCTTTGCGTAGTCACTGAGACACAATTAAACTTCTTTTGGGTATCCTCTGCTTTCAGCCAAGATGATACTTGTGTGATGGTATCAATTAAATCCTATGATGATGTCAGTGTGCTTCAATTTCTTTCTTTCTTTTTTTTTTTTTGGTTTTTTTTTTTTGGCATCACTGTCCTCAGGTGGTGGGAGTAGGAGGCCCAGCCTTTGCTCTGTGGAGCTGGAATTGAAACTCCATCCCAGTGGGCCGCAGTCCTGTGCACAACCACTACGCCACAGGGGTTCAGCCCTTCTTTTTTTCTTTTTTTGTGTGTGTATGTATGGGCATCACTGCCTCAGGTGGTCGTGGGAGCTACCCAGTGCTGCTCCTGAGAGCTGCTGCTGGATTTGAACTGCCAAGCCCGTGGGCTACAGTCCCACACTCAACCACTTATGTGCTTCAATTTCTTTAAAAAAAGTCATATTGGTCACATCTATCAACCGGGCACTCAGCTTCTCCTCCAGCTTTCCTATTGGACGTTTTCTACCATTTCATCCATTTGTCCCTTTCTGTTCCGCTTTACCCTTACCTGTATGAATATACATCAGGCATCTAGCTTTTACTCTCTACCATGCACCCTCACCCACTGACACACTATCAAGTGACGAACTTCAAGATGCTTAAACACACCAGAGTTCGTTCATTAAGGTCAAAGAGGTGACCTGGGACTTCTTGTATAATTTATCTGTAGGTTCCCATCTCTTTTTAGTTTATTCTGTAAAGTATTGCTACAAAATCATAGGAACCTTTATTAAACAAAAATATAAAAATGTGAAGTCATTGTTTCTTTTAAAAATCAAATTTATTTTATTTCTGTTTTGGATCGTGTACAGCCAAAACATACCAATTTAATAGTTTCTACACATACAGTTTATTGAAATTGATTGCAGTCTTCAAATTTCCAAATTGTGCAACATTTTTGTAAGAAATCATTTTATTGGGGGATAGTATAACTCTTATCACAATCCATATGTCCATCCATTGTGTCAAGCACATGTGTACATTTGTTGCCATCATCATTTACGAACTATAGAAATGATCCCTGGTAGTGTAGTCTTCAAATATCATCATTAAAAAAATTTTTCTACTTGAGCCTTTGGTATCAGCTCATTTTTCCCCTTTCTTCCTATACCCTCCCTCCCTTAAGAACCTTTGATAATTTGTTATTATTTTTTCATCTCTTACACTGTCCCACATCTCACTTCACCCACTTTTCTGTCCACCCAGATGATCGTTCCCCCTTTCTCCTCCAACTTCCCTCCACCCTCCTTGTATCGCTACTCTCAATATTGGCCCTGGATTCCCTGTGTTTTCAGCTCTTAGCTGTACCAGTGTATATGCTCTGGTTTAGCCCATTTGTGACGTAGAATAGGTGTCATGATATTGGGGGAAGTGGGAGGAAGCATTAAAGAACTAGAGGAAAGCTGTATGTTTCATTGGTGCTATACTGCACCTTGACTGGTTCGTCTCTTCCTTGTGACCCTTCTGTAAGGGGATGTCCAATTGTCCACAGGCGGGCTTTGGATCTCCACTCTGCACCCCCCTCATTTATAATGATATAATTTTTAGTTCTATGATGCCTGATACCTGATTCCATCGGCACCTTGTGATCACACAGTTTGGTGAAGCCATTGTTTCCTCACATATCCTCCAATAGGTCTATCTACTTCTGAAGGTGAGTTTCCGTCTTTCTAACTCTTCCCCTCAAGAATTCTTTGCTCTTCAGTTTATGCCACATTAAAGTGACGGATTTGACATCCTCTAGGAACTCATGCTTCTTGGATGTGCTCCTTGGGCTATGGGAACCAAAGGAAGTCTGGAGCGGCAAGATCAGGGTTCTAGGGTGGATGGGGTAAGGTCTCCCAATGAAAGTCTCACAGGACGGTGTGCTTGTGACCCTGCAAGCAATGAGTAGGTGCATTGTTGTGATCAGAAAAAAAAAAATCCCAGGGTGTAACTTTCCTGACTTGTTTCTCACCAATGCAGTTTTCAGTTTTCCTGAAACTTCTTGATAAGTTTTCATGATCGCCCTGGGTCCCTGGAGAAAAATCTATCAAGGTTACCCCTCCGGAATCTTGTAAAACAACTTCTGAGCTGATGCCTCTGCCTTGACCTTAACTGGCCCAGCAGAATCCCTTAGAAGCCACTGTTCTGGTTGGACCTTTCTTTCTTTTTGAAAGCAACCGAAGAAGCTACTGGAACAAGGCAGAGACACGTTTAAACACATTTTCTTTGGAATAAACCTTTGCATGTACGAACCGGAATCCCAGTAGCAGTACTTTTCACTTACCCTCTTATTTCTCCTAATTTCTCTGCCTTAGGAAAGACAGTAAATCATCATGGTTAAAAGCAGGAATTCTAACATCAGGCTGTTTTGGTTTGATTCCTTCCTCTGCCCTATATTGATCAAGGATTTAAAGTGTGTGTGTGTGTGTGTGTGTGTGTGTGTGTGTGTGAGAGAGAGAGAGAGAGAGAGAGAGAGAGAGAAAGAGAGAGAATTGATTCTTATCTTCCAGGCACTGTGCTGGTCAGAGTGTGTGTGTGTATGTGTGTGTGTTTAATGGAAAGTTCCTGGGTCTTAGGGTGGTTAGGAGGGTTAAGTGAATTAGTGTCTATAAAGTGTGTGTGGTACATGGTAGTGGCTATAGTTGTTGGGTCGGCCCTCCCCAGCACCCAACTGTGAGCCGCAATGTTGTGCTTTAAATTGTGAGTAGGTGAAAAGTTAACAGGACCCATTAGTTTTCCTGTCAACAGTCTATACACACTTTGTTCTTGTTCCCTCAGTGTAACAACACTCTCCCCGTTTCCTCCCCAGTTTCCTCATTTCCATCTCCCCTTCTTTCCTACTCCTTCTTGCGTTCTGAGCTCTGTCTTGGCAAATGCTGCCCTTGGGGGCTCGTGCAGTCGATTGTTCTTCGATGGTGTTCTTTCCCTCATGGCCTGGTCTGCATCTCCGCCGCTGCTAGGAGTGGTGGCTTCATTTCCAGGTTTGAATAGTATTTACGTTCCATGATCTCAGGGCTCCACCAGTCTCTGTTGAGAGTAGTGTGGTTATTTTTTATGGCTTTGAATTTTGTTCAATGTTTTTCTCACTCTGCGTAGGACCATCTGTTGTGATCTTGGTGAGTGGTAGCCGGGCACTACCTAGTTCTTCCGGTCTCAGGGTCGTGGAGGCTGTGATCAGTACTTCGGATCATCCAAAAAGTTTCCGTTGACTGATGTCTGGGAAGAAGGAGCCCTGGTGGTGTCATGCTTAACAGGTTGGGCTGCGATCCGCCTGAGCAGCTGGTCACCACCACCAGCCACTCCGAGTGTAAACACTTACAGTCCCGGAACCCACAGGGGTTGCTGTGCGTCAGCATTAACTCAGATCACCACCTCTTTTTTCTAGTCTGTATTGGTTTGGGAGCGTCCCTGGGATTTGTTTCACCTTGTAGCAACATGTAAGCTTCCATGGACGGATGAATGAGTGGTGGGAACTACTCGCCCAGGTTTCTTGTGAGCACTGTACCGCTAAGCCACTCCTGGCTCCTGTCAGTCCCATTGTTGTTTTGAGAAACCGTGGAGACAGTTTTGACTCAAAGCGAGCCTGTGTAAAACAGAACAAGCCACAGTCGTTGCTCTGAAATCCTTGTCCACGGTCACTGTGTCCGTTCATGCCACTGAGAGAAAAGCTCGGGGAGAATAAAAGCATTACACCCACACGATTACTGTATGTTGGGTTTCACTGCCCTAGTATCCCCAGTCATTTAGTTTACTTCAGCACGTGGGAGCATACGCTTACTTTCTGGGAAATTAAGAAGAACTTTTTGAAGAATTCTAAACTCTGCCCCCTTCACAGCCCAGAAACATCAAGGTAGGAATGCTGGCAGGGGGAGGGGCCTTCTTTGCCAGTTTCCTCTCACCTTTGGGGGGCGTGAATCCCAGTTGCCTACTAGGACAACAGAGAGTGATGAGTTGAGGTGGCGGACGGTGTCATCCCTGCTCCAAAAGGGTGGAGAGTGGCAAGAATTCAATTTCTTAGGAAACTCGGTACTTTGGATTGGAATTCTTTTCCCCCCTCTCCTGTTCTCTTTTACTTAGGAGAAAGTATTGATTCTGAAATGGGGAAAGTGAGCTTAGTAGATGTGGGGTGGCATTGATGAGCTCTGGCCCAATTGTAACTCCTCAGAGGGGGATGTTTGGTGTTCTTCACATCCAGCCACTCCCCAGCTCTCCCATTCCTGCTCATTTCCTGGTGAACGCCGAGCACACACACAAGACCTATAGGCACTGAGCCTCGACTCGCGTTGTTTTTGATTTGTTTTAATAGGCTCATCTTGATTTTCAATTTATTTTTCCCGATAGGGGCGTCTTCCTATTTACTAGTTATTTAAAAGACACAGGGGCTGAGCCCTGGTGGCTTAGTGGTTGTGCACGGGACTGCGGCCCACTGGGATAGAGGTTCAATTCCAGCTCCTCAGGAGCTAAGGCTGGGCCCCTACTCCCACTACCAGAGGGTGGTGATGCCTAAAAAAAAAGCTTAAAAAAAAAAAAGACAGGACTATTTTTTTTGGGGGGGGGGCATCACTGCCCTCAGGTGGTAGGAGTAGGAGGCCCAGCCTTTGCTCCGTGGAGCTGGGCACAGGACTATTTTGAATGGAGACTGTACTGCATGCTTTAAGACAATGCCATGATCAATGAGTTTTTTTTCCCTCTTTCTCTCTTTTACCTCACTTCAGTTCTCTCTGGATCATAATTGAATTTGAGAACTTACTGAGGATCTCATGGAAATAGGTCTTATTACAATTTAGGTTAGACGAAGGAGATACACACATATAGACATGCAAACGCATATACACACACACATGTTTTTCCTTCTCATTTCAGAAACTGTCAGTGAACAGCATACACTGAACATCTACCATGAAATAGTATAACGAGTTATGCTTTGAGCTATGTATCTCAAAGTACAACAATATTAAGCAGCTCCAGGAAAGAATTGCATATATATATATAGCATATATATATGTGTATGTGTATATATACACACACACACACACACTCAAGGTGATTCTCTTGGGGATGATGTTTTAGAGAAAAACAATATATGAAGTATAATTTCTTTGTGCTATCGGCTGCATCTCTGTTTTCAACAAAATGTTGATTTTGATTGGAAAGGCAGTGCATATATTTCAAAAGTCATTGAACAAAATTATTTCTGCTGCTTTGGATTTGTCTGGAGGTAAAAACCAGCTACTCTCACCCACTGCCACCGTGGTGAAGCATTAGATTAGGTGAAATTTCACAGCTGGAGCCTAGGGTTTAAGAAAGAGAGGGTGGCTTATCAATAATGGAGAAGTGAAGGAATCTGGAAAACCTGCAGTGGGACCCATAGGATTTTGAGGTTTTTGCTTGAGAAAATTTTAAGAATTTCTTGAAGCAAAGATGGGAAAATTTTGTAGATGATTCATGGGACTGCTTTT
>PVJH01044720.1:0-12844 GCA_004026705.1 Nesogale talazaci | reverse complement strand
CCCTGGCCGCCGTGTCTTCGCTCTTCCTGGGCTGCGCGCTGCTGGGCGTGGCCGTCACCCTGTGCAGGAGGAGGAGGAGGGCCGCGTGGGAGGGGGGCTGTCCCGGGCCTCAGGGCCACTTCCCGGGACACTTGGTGGACGTGAGCGGCGCGGGCACCCTGTCCCAGAGCTACCAGTATGAGGTGTGTCTGGCGGGAGGCTCAGAGACCAGCGAGTTCAAGTTCTTGAATCCGATAGTGCCCAATATTCAGGCACCAGGAGCCAAGAGGGGTAATGAAGAAAATGTCAACTTGAGAAATAGCTTTGGATTCAATATTCAGTAGAAAAAAAAGTACTTGGTGGACTTCTGTGGTACTGGGACAGTGTCCCAGAGCTATCAGTATTCGATGTGTCTGAGACGAGCGTCGGGGACCTTGGTAATGAAATAGGGAAAGCCCTTCCTTCAGCCCTTGCTATGCATGTTATATTCAGTGGTCTAATTGACTTTCTTGGTCCTTATGTATTTGGCTTTGTGGCACTTCTAAATGGATGTTTATTTCTCCCCAGTTTGTGTGCATTTTCTATTGTACTGATTATTTTCTCATACCTCCCCACTTCTGCTTTTAAATGAAAATTTATGTAGTTGGGATGAGATTTTAATTTATTCTCAAACCCAGGAGCTGTAAACTGATAATAAATCCAACTCCAAAATAGCAACACCAAGTCACCTTCTCTTCTTGTCCCCTACCCCAGTTGAACTTTCACATACAATTAGGCTTATTGTAAAAGACAACTGACTACCTTGGAAATAATACAAACGCTCAATCATTGCTTCGATTCTTTTTGCATTTTTTCTATGGTTTAATAATGGGCTAGTCTGCGGCCCACTGGGATGGAGGTTCAATTCCAGCAGTGGGGCTGGGCCTCCTACTCCCATCACCGTAGTGCAGTGATGCCCCCCCCCAAAAAAAAAAACAAAAAAAAAGGGCTAGTATGCATAGATATGTTTACTTTAAATCTATTCCATTTTGGGTGGATTTTTAAATGCTTATTACTACCTACACAACTCGATCCTATGATCTAGCTATAAGAACATCTATGAAGCAGAAAGAGTCACAAGCTAAGGGTCTCATTCTTTCTTAACTTGTACATTCTGGAAAACTATTATGAAGGCCTATTGAGGCTGTGACCACTCCCAGAATCTTGGGATATGAAATTAGAGCTCTCAGGGGTCTCACCAACGTTGCAAAGTTCTAAGACCGACCAGTGAAGTGCAACAATCTGAAGGACAATTTAATACAAAATAAATGTGTGGGTCAATGTTTATATTATGTTGCCTGTTCTCCCACATTTCATGTAAGAGGTATGCAACTTTTTTTCAAATATCACAACCAAGTGTAACATTATGCATTACTCCCTCTCTAGACCTAATAGAAAAAAGTTAGGAATCCCTAACCTCTGTGTGTGATGTATTCTGAAATTTCCTCTACTATTCAGTGTAGGGCATCCGGTGAAGTCTCAATAGATAGTCCTTTAAGGTTTTTCCTTTTTTAATTAGTCATTAGAAGAGAGAGTTTTAGTATATGCTCCCCAGGCATCAACCATCTGATCTTTTTGGCAAAACTCTTACTATATTCAGTAGCAGTAAGTCTTCATGGCTGGGGTGCGTGCTGACAAATACCATTAGAGTATCACTGAGGTCTGTATGTCGCCGAAAGAAAATACCCACATACTGTGAGCATATAGAACGAAGGGACCTGTGTATGAGAGAGACAGTAGCTATGCGAAAGAGGATATGAGGGGGGTGGGCCAATGTGCAGAATGTTTGTTTTTAGTAACAGACTGTAGTCAGTGCCAATAATATCGTCTAGATATTTTACAACTTGATCTAGCATGGTAGAAAGGCTGGGTATTAGTCAGTTGATAATGCCAAAAAGTACAATTTCATGCTCTAGCCTATCTAAAAAAATTGGTTGGTAAAACTATATAGACCTATCCATCATTCTTTGCATACAAGATTAATGGAGACCACCGTGTTGCACTTAGGATAATTAAATTTTTTTCTTTCGGAGGTGGAACCAAGAGCAAATATTCTATTAAATCATAGGTTCTCAAATACACATGGCTTACTACTCCTTTTCAGGAAAAATATTACTCAGAGCCTCCCCAGCATTTAATCACTTATGTACTATAGCCCACCAAATGTAGGTATCTGCTTTTGCACACCCTTGGATCAATCCAGAGTCCCCCAAGGTTTGATATTACCCACTGTGTGGAACACTGAAAGAAATGAAAATTCCTTTTTTTTTTAGACCAGAAACTAAAAAATACTGGTAAGTTGATTTGCCTCTTCTTTCCTGTCTTTCGTGAGGAAAAAGCCGACCTTCTGGCTTAAAAGGCTACATAGGGTTACAACTTCTTAGCATACTATACAAGAGATTTAAGACCCTGAAGGGAAAAAGCAAAATAAATATACCAACCACTCATACTGGTGAAAACGTAAAATGGTGTAGCCCCTTTAGAAAAATTTGGGAATTCATCAAAATCTTAAACACAGACAACCCTATTATCCAGCAATACCACTCCTATATAACCCTCCAAAACTGTTTAAATAGATTGATGAGCAAATGCAATGGAGCACCCGCCCCTTCGACAGCGTTGTTATTCAGCAATAAAATGGAACTCAGAAAGGTACCTGTGGCAACAGAGATCCACATCAAAAAGCATTCTGAAGGCTGAGCCCCAGTGGCTGTAAGTGGTTGAGTGCAGGACTGCGGTCTGTGCGCTTGGTGGTTCAAATCCAGCAGCGGCTCTCAGGAGCAGTGCTGGGTAGCTCCCACGACTACCAGAGGCCGGTGATGCCCCCCCGCCAGAAAACAAAAAACAAACCAAAATAGAAAAAAAAAAGAAAGCATTCTGCTAAGTCAAAGAAACCAGTCAAAGGTTCCCATATTTGTATTATGTATTTGTATTTAAACTCCGGAAATTTAAAGACAATGGAAAACTGCAATAGTAATAAAATACTCAGTATAGGTAAATTTATAGAGACAAAGTACAAAAAAAAGTGGAGGTTCAAGGCTGGATGGGAGGGATGGAGAGTGTCTGCTAATGAGCACAAGGTTTCTTTCTCAGGATCATGGGACTTCTCTGAAACTAACATGATGGTGAGGGTTATACAAATACTCTAAAAACCACTTAATTTAACTTTTCAATGGGCGAGCTCTATGATGTATAAATCGTGAGTAACAAAGATTCAAAAAAATAAAGATGAAGTGGTTCTTGGAGCTTATGGTCCCAAGTAAACTGGGTCTCAAGTTGTCGATCATGGGGCAGGGAGATGGAGCAATTCAGACAGCTCAGAAAACTGCACCAGGGACAACAGAAGCAAGGCCCAGGGTATGATCCTGTTGTTTCAAATGTCTCCTCATCTAGATCAGCATGTTTTAAAAAGTATTGCTACTGAGGCTGTAGTTGACACATGCATGAACTTATTCCCAACAAAGAAGGTTAACCTGTCTCTTTGATCAGAAGATGGCTGTAATACGTTTTTTGTTAGTCTTGTATTGGTGCCTTTACAAAGAAGTTCAATCAAAATAGTGACTTCTGAGGCTATCTATCTGTTGTGTCAATTAAATTCTAGGCAGAGATGTCTTTCAACTCAAAAGTCGTAGCAACTGTCTTCTGGGATTCCAAATGAGTCATCTTGATAGATTTTCTTGATGGTCACAGGACAATCGCAGAGGCTTACTAGAAAAAAAAATTTTTTTAACTAGGAAAGTTTTAAGGCAATTAAAAGCTGCATTGGTAAGAAAACGGTCAGAGAAATGGTACTAAGGAGTTTTCTTTTCTTCCTTTGTGGCAATGTATCCGCTCATTCTGCAGGGGCAGCTGGGGTTGTCTGACAGTTTCACTGGAAACCTGTCCCATGCAACCCTCAAACTTAATTTTTGTCCTGTAAATTTCCTGCTTGATCCCCGAACTCAAAGGATGTTTAAAATGAGACGATCCAAATTCTCGCTTTGCTGTGCTGTGAGTCTGAGAGCAGACAATTCTTTAGGGAAGAGGGTTAGCAATGGAAACATTGCCTTCCCAGTGCACTACAGGATAGGTTGAGAAAGAATGACTCTGCATCTTGATGTTTTTACCTAACAGGATCTATTATTTTCTAGCTTTTTTAACATTATCATCATGTAGGCACTCTAATAGATAGTGGCCAAGTTTTCAGGGGCTCAGATGCCCAAACACAAGTAACTTAATTCTTGTCTTAAAACATGATGTTAGAAAACAAATTTTTCTCCTATGCTTTAAATGCCAATTTTAAAAGTTTGATTTTGCTTCTAGTTCCCTCTTTTTCTTCTCCCCTCCATCAAAGTTACTCTCTTATAACTAAATTTAAATGAGTGTATGTGACTAAAATAGCATCAGTCAATTTTATATGAAAGAACACTAGACTATCAGCAATTCAGAAGGATTTTATACTCGTGGGATATAATGCAGAAAGAAGTTTATTAGGGTGCTACTGACTATGCAAAGGCATAGTCATTTTTGCATCAAAAGAATGCTGATAACAGTTTGAAGAATAGGAACCCCCAAACAATTCACTGTACTCTGGGACCAAAAGGCAGTCTTCAGACAGAACAAAGGGATATTGTCTGACTTAAAATCAGGAAAAGTGGCATAGTGGTTGAGTGCAGGACTCTGGCCCACAGGTTTGGTGGTTCAAATCCAGCAGCAGCAAGGCTGGGTAGCTCCCATGACCACCAGAGGGCAGTGGTGTCCCCCCCCAAAAAAAAATCAGGAAAAGCACGCATCAAGGCTGTGTCCTTTCATCGTGCTGATCAAGTTATCCAAGTAGCTCGACTCTCTTAAGAATAATGTGACATCAGGATAGGAGAAAGGGTCATTAACAACCTGTGATGTGTACATGACACAATCTTGCTTGATGAAAGCCAAGAGAACTTGAAGCATTGACCAATAAATATCAAAGAATATAGCCTTCGATATGGACTATGTCTCAGTGTGAAAAACTCAAAAATCCTCCCAACTAGACCAATAAAGAGTAGCATGATAAACGGAGAAAACACTGACGCTATCAAGGATTTTATTTTGCTTAGACGCACAAGAAATGCTCATAGAAGCAGCTGCCCCAAACAAATACGGGAAAATCAGAACAAGGTCTATCCAAATGTTGTCCTGTAAATTTTAAAGATCTCTTGGGCTGAGCCCCGGTGGTATAGTGGTTGTGCGCGGGACTGCGCCCCACTGGGATGGAGGTTCAATTCCAGCAGTGGGGCTGGGCCTCCTACTCCCCCACCGGAGAGCAGTGATGCTCCCCCCCAAAACAAACAAAACAAACAAACAAACAAACAAACAAACAAACAAAGATCTCTTAAAGTGTTACAGGACAAATATGTCACTTTGAGGACTAAAGTGCACCTTACCCAACCCATGGTATTTTCAGTCAATTAACCTCCCTGTGGACGTCGGACAGTAGGAATATCAGAGAGTAATTGAAGCATTTGAGTTACAGTGCTCTTGTAGAACATTGATTATACCAGGGCCTGCAAGAAGAAGAAACAAATCTGCCTTGGAAGAAGTACAGTACAATGTTTCTAAGAAATTATAGAGACCTTGTCTTATGTACGTGGGACATGCTATCAAGAGGGACCAATATCTAGAAAAGGGGATCATACTTGGTGAAGTAGAAGATCCATGAAAAAGAGGAAAACCGCTGAGTCCTGGTGGCCTAATGGTTGTGTGCGGGACTGCAGCCCACAGGGTTGACAGTTCAAATCCAGCAGCAGCTCTCCAGGAGCGAGGCTGGGTTTCCTACTCCCACCAGGGCAGTGATGCCACAAAACAAGAAAGAGGAGGACCTTCACAGGTGAATTGACATGATTGCAGCAAGGGGCTCAAGAATAACCAGTTATGAAGACCGTGCAGAACTGCACAGGGCTTTCTCCTGGCTTTGTGAGTTGGATCTGATTCCACAATACCTAAAAGAACATAGTATAGACGTCACCGGAACATGGGGGAAAATCACATAAGAAGAATATGTATAAACATAGCCCCTCATCTTCCATTGCACTTCCTGTCCACCACCAATCCGGGCTCCATTGATCTACCAACTATTTCTGAAAAATGGTGAATTTGGTGGTTTATATTGCAGATGATTACATTTCTGTTTAACAGTTGAAATTATTTATCAAGCCTCCCAACCACCTACAACTTTGATTTCTCTTCTCTCCTCCCTCTCGTGGATTGCTATCTGCCGCTCTACCCTAGTCAGTCCTTTAGCCTATTGTTTCCTCTTCCCTCACTTGCCCTCCCCCATTTGATAACTTCCAAACTCTGCCCCCCTTTTTTATTGGAGGGCGGCTCTCTTTATTGCTGGGGGTGGGGGGACGCTCAGAAGCTCTTGGGTCAGTCCGCTTCCTCTTCAGAGGCTTGTGGCTGCGCAAGATGGCACTGGCTCTCGGGTGGCAGCCATGCGCAGGGCGAGCAGGTACTTGTTCTTGCGGATCATGTGCCAGATGCAGCTGAGCGTGGCCCTGGCGTTCTTGTTCATGGTGGTCCGCACGTAGGAGGTGGCCGGCTTCCCCTGACCTGACCTCCGCTTCAGGACCACCACCACCCTCTTGCCGTCTGCGGGCTCAACGCCCACGGTCTTGCGGTGGATCAGCCTGTTGTAGCGGAAGGAGTTGCGGGCTTTGAGATGTTTGGACTCGGTGCTGTACGTCTGCTTGTTGCTCTTGATCAGGAAACCGGAGAGCAGTTCTGCATGACCATCCATTGCAGATGCGCGGACCTGGCGCCAGAGGCTCTTCTTCCTACCGTGGCCGCAGACGGAAAGGCAAACTCTGCCCCTGTGGGTATGAAAGTCATTCTCTGGCTTTTCTTCTTTACAAATGTGGTCTCATACAACACTTACCTTTTTTGTGTGTTTGGCTAGCTTCACTCAGCATAATATTCTTCATCTCAATCCATGCCTTGAGGTGCCTCATGGTTTCCGTGTTGACTTTTACTGGTGTACATTATTCTATTGTGTATATGTACCAAATTTTCTCCATTCGTTTTTTTAATGGGTGAACATTTAGGTTTCCATCCTCCTGCTCTGGCCATCAGTGCCTTGATGAACCTGGGTGTGTACATGTCTAAAGCAGTGGTTCTCAACCTTCCTAATGCCACGACCCTTTAATACACTTCCTCTTGTAGCAACTTACCCCCCAACCGTAAAATTACTTTTGTTGCTGCTTCTTAACTGTAATTTTGCCACTGTTATGAATTGAGCAACCCCTGTGAAAGGGTTGTTTAACCCCTCCAAAGGTGTCATGACCCAAAAGTTGAGAGCTGGTCTCTTGTATGATTTTGTGCTTCATTCCACAGTTTTCTCCCACTCTACCCAGGGATCTTCTGTGCTATCCTTTCAGGAGCAGCTGGCAGTGGCAGCAGGACATCATCTAGTTTGTGTAGACTTGATATTCTTTTGCTTGGTTATCTTAGTACCCTCATCCCCATATGCACGCTGATGAACCCCCAAGTTCAAAGTTCGTATCTCCAGCAAAGATTCCATAAGCTGCAGTTACTCACAGAGAGAGAGAGAGAGAGAGAGAGAGAGAGAGAGAGAGAGAGAGAGAGAGACGCACAAACATTCTCCACACAGGGATGTATCTATGATAACTGTCTACTTCAGTACCACCATGTCCAAAATTGAACACATAATCTTCATCCACCTCAACTTTATTTTTCCTGTGCTCCTGGTTTCAGTGAATGACACTAATTGTCACCCAACGGCCTAATCAAGAGGTGTGATAGTTACAATCCTTACATCTTTCCTCTCTTTCTTCCCATGCAAACTGTCAATCACCTACACCTCCTAAATATCCTTCTGACCATCCTGCCTGTCTCTCAGCCATACTGGTGTGACCCTGATACAGGCCTGTCTTCTCCTCACTGATCTCCCACTGATTCTGGTCACACTTATATTAGTTTGCCATCTTTCAGCAAGACAGACTTTTCAAAGATGCAAATGGGAGCATGTCAATCATGTTTTAAAATCTACATTGTAGGCTGAGCCCTGATGGCCTAGTGGTTGTGCGCGGGACTGCGGCCTACTGGGATGGGCGTTCAATTCCAGCTCCACAGGAGCAAAAGCTGGGCCTCCTACTCCGACCACCACGGGGCAGTGATGCCCAAAAAACAAAAACAAAAACAAACAAAAAAATCTACATGGTATTTGAATTATCCCTTAACTAAAATCAAAACAAAACAAAACAAAAATCTATTCTAACTCACCAGGAGTAAAACCAAGTAGAAACTGTGCCGTTTCTAAGACTGTAAATGTTTACAGAAGTAGAAACTTCATTCTTCTCCCAGGGGCGGCTGGGGAGGTCAGATGACTGACCTTTGTTAGCAACCCAATGTATAATCCATCATGTCATCAGCATGCCTTGAATTACCTCTCATCTAATGAATACACACTCCTTGACATGTATGATTATTCCTGTTCTAGCTCTACTTTCATCCCTAACTTCATTTTAACTCTCCCTTATTATGATTCAAAACTCAAGAGATAAGGAAAATACCTGTGGGAAAAATATACCTTCTCCTTGCTGGCTCCCTCAGATCACAATGTATTGTTTCAGTCAATTTTACAGATGTCCCAAATCTAGGTTCAATTTCACTTATTTTGGTAGCAAGCACTCTAGCACTTACTAGCTATTTTATAAAAGTGAAATCATTGTCTCTAAAAAGGAATCCTAGAAGGTAAATACTATCTTTAACCCTAGTTTACAGGTGAGGGGAGAGAAGCACATAAGAGCTAAGTCACTTGCCTCAAGTCTATAGCGAGTGAGCAGCAGAGTCAGGATTCTGAAAAGCAGACATTTGCCTCCCAGAATCCATGTTCTTAACCACTACAGTGTGCTGCCTAATAAGTACGCAGTGTTGCTTCTAGAAATTTCTACATTATATTACTCTTTACTTCTGCATGCATTATCATACATGTTTTTGCATTATCATATGTTGTCTACTAATGTTTCTAGCTTACTAGCTCCATGAATGAAAGGGTTATAACTGTCTTTAGAACTTACAAGCTAGAGGACTGAGAAAATAATTGAAGACTTGTTTAATGAAAGGATGAACAAAGCTAAAGGTATGTCTCTGGTTTTACTCAAGCATGAACTCCATTTTGAAATGGACTCAACTTACTTTACCCACTAAAAGATTTCTGTGTAGGAGTGATAGTTTCATAATTAAGAAATGGAAACGAAATGCTGGTGCTCTTATTTCATGTGGTGGTGCGATTTCTTCTTTACCAACGCCCCCTTGTCAGGGCTACCTGTTCCGTGTGTCTTAAGTGGTGTCAGGCTCTGCTTCCACTTGAGGTGTGCACACAACTCACTTTTGTGTCCTGCCCAGGACCAATCACCACTTCATTTGCTAAATGAATGCTTGTCACCAGAGAAATGCAGGCAACTTGGGGTTCACTCCCCTTTTCTAAAGTGTTTGCTGTCCATGAAGCTAGTGCAGCCTAGGTTACCATCTATCTGTTGTCTTAAAAATTATATTTACGTGTTCTAAGAAAGTGGGCTGTGTGTCATATTCTTCACATATACCACAGATGAGTGTATAATTTGGATTTAGTTAAATAATATTATTTTATTTACATATATACCAGTACATATGACATCTAACAAACAAGAAGAATTGATAGTGTCTCTGAGAAGGTAGACATCTCTTAGCTGAGGGAAGCAGACTTATACATACTTAAGTCTATCATTTTATTATGATAATTTTTAGGAGACACGATTTTTAATATTAAAATGAAAAATAGTGGCTTATTAACTATAAAGGGATGAGCTCAACAAATTTTTATGAAAACAAATGTTTACAAGAGTGGAAAAATAATACATTTGTAATTGCTCAGAAAGTGGCCTGGACATGTACATATGTAAATAAATATATTTATATGTGATGAAGGGGAAATAAATCTATGTGCATGTATTTATGGATTTAGTATTAAGGTAGCAGATGGACATTGGGCCTCTACTCAAATACTCCCCTCAATTCAAGAACACTTTGTCCTGCTAAACTGGCATTCTATGATGCTCACCTTCCTGACATGATCTGATCACTGAAGACAAAGTGGGTGTATAAGCAAATATGATGAAGAAAGCTGATAATGACTGGCTATCAAATGATATAGCTTCTGGGGTCTTAAATGCTTGAAGATAAACAGATGACCATCTAGATAAGAAGCAAGAAAACCCACATGGAAGAAGCACACCAGCCTGTGTGACCAGGAAGTATTGATAGGATCAGATATCAGGCATCAGAGAACAAAAAATAATATTATTTTGAATGAGGGGGAGTGCGAAGTGGAGACCCCAAACCCATCTGAAGGCAACTGGACATCCCCTTACAGAAGGGTCAAGTGGAGATGTGCCAGTCAACGTGCAGTGTAGGACCAATGAAACAGACAACTTTACTCTAGTTCTTTATTGCTTTCCCCACCCACCCACTATCATGGTCCCAATTCTACCTTACAAATCCAGCTAGACTAGAGGATGTACCCTGGTACAGAGAGGAACCAGAAACACAGGGAATCCAGGACAGATGAACTCCTGAGGACCAATCATGAGAGTGATGATACCAAGGGGGGAAGGAGAAGGTCAGGGAGAAAGGTGGAATTAATCACAATGATTTACATATGACCCCCTGGGGGATGGACAACAGAAAAGGGGTGAAGGGAGACCGTGTAAGACATGACAAATTATAAGGCATTATTGCTAAGTTTTTGACTATGAGATGCATGTTATTATAGCCTTTAAAATTATTTTCTATAGGGGCTGAGCCCCGGTGGCATAGTGGTTGTGCGCGGGACTGAAGCCCACTGGGACGGAGGTTCAATTCCAGCAATGGGGCTGGGCCTCCTATTCCCACCACCGGAGAGCAGTGATGCCCCCCCCAAAAAATTATTTTCTATAAGTGATAATTACTGGAATATTTAGAGATACAGTATATGTGTCTAAAATCTACTTGGAGCGATGAGGTATCTTCAAAAAGTTCACAGAAAGTTTATATTATCTTTTTATTCCACTTTTCCACGACCTTTTCCTAACCCTTCATGAAGTCCCCACATGTACTCATGAGTTACTTGTCCAGAGATAAGAAATGTTAATGAAACAAGAGAAACGCATGGTGGCGCTGCAGGATAAGATGAAAATAACTTGTCGATGACTGTGGGCTCTGTGATTCAGGGGAACAGAGATTGCCG
The DNA here is from genome assembly GCA_004026705.1 of Nesogale talazaci. Taxonomy (NCBI): domain Eukaryota; kingdom Metazoa; phylum Chordata; class Mammalia; order Afrosoricida; family Tenrecidae; genus Nesogale; species Nesogale talazaci. The sequence continues at coordinate 1,587 of PVJH01044720.1, read as the reverse complement.
GGCCACTGAAGAGAGAGGTATTAACGGAGCTTCTGGAGGTTGTATACCTTCCAGCTATTTCATATAGGAAAAAAAACCCCGAATTTCAGCTTCAAAAATTAGGGTTGAACTTTCAAATTTCCACACAAGATGTTGCCTGAAGGAGCCACGGAGACCAGAGGGGCGCTAGCTCTGCAGACAAGGCAAGTCTTAATTCTCTTTGTTTTGCTGGGATTGTCTCAGGCGGGCCTTGAACCTGGGCGCTATTTTGTTGCGGAGGAAAACGAAATTGGCTCCTTTGTGGTCAACCTGGCAGGGGACTTAGGGCTGAAGGTGGAGGAGCTCTCCTCCCGGGAGGCACGGGTGGTGTCTGATGATAACCAAAAGCATTTGCACCTTGATTTGCTGACAGGAGATTTGATCTTAAATGAGAAACTAGACCGAGAAGAGCTTTGCAGCTCCACCCAGCCCTGTGTGCTGCATTTTCAAGTGTTCCTGAAAAATCCTTTACAGTTTTTTCGGGCTGAGCTGCATATTCAAGATATAAATGATCACTCTCCTACATTCCTGGACAAGGAAATACTTTTGAAAGTATCGGAAAGCACCACAGTTGGGAGCAGGTTCCTAATGGAGAGTGCTCAGGACCCAGATATAGGAAGCCACGGTCTCCAAAACTACACAATTAGTTCAAATTCATATTTCTTTATTCAAATCCGAGTCAGCAGTGAAGGACAGAAATCCCCAGAGCTGGTCTTAAACAGACCACTGGATCATGAAGAGGAGCCTGAACTTAGACTGACACTTACAGCGGAGGACGGTGGTTCCCCGCCCAGGTCTGGAACAACCCTGGTGATCATCAAAGTCTTGGACATCAATGACAACACCCCGCAGTTTGCACAGGGACTCTATGAGGTGCAAGTCTTGGAGGACATGCCCCGTGGCTCTTGCATTATCACGGTCTCTGCTAAGGATTTGGATACAGGAGATTATGGGAAAATATCTTACACATTTTTCTCTGCATCTGAAGATATTCGTACAACATTTGAAATCAACCCAACATCAGGAGACGTTTACTTGCGAGGTTTCCTGGATTTTGAAGTAACACAATCCTATACTATAAATATCCAGGCAACAGATGGTGGGGGCCTTTCAGAAAAATGCATTCTTCTGATTAAAGTCGTGGATATCAATGATAACGCACCAGAAGTGACCATATCTTCAATTACAAACATAATTCCAGAGAATACACCTGAGATACTTGTCGCTGTTTTTAGTGTGAGAGACAAAGACTCTGGGGAAAATGGGAAGGTGACCTGTTCTATTCAGGATGACCTGCCATTTATTCTTAAACCCACCTTCAAGAATTTCTTTGCTCTAGTTAATGACGAAGCACTGGACCGCGAGGAGAAGGCCGAGTACAACGTGACCATCACCGTGAGCGACCTGGGCTCCCCCAGGCTGCACACGCAGCACACCCTCAGGGTGCAGGTGTCCGACGTCAACGACAACGCGCCCGTCTTCACGCAGAGCACCTACACGCTGTCGGTCCGCGAGAACAACAGCCCCGGCCTGCACGTGGGCACGGTCAGCGCCAGCGACAGCGACGCG
>PVJH01044719.1:0-12827 GCA_004026705.1 Nesogale talazaci | reverse complement strand
CATTCCATGTTTTGGCTGAATAATATTTTATGGTATGTGTGACCACAGTTGGGTTAGCCATTAATCTGTTGGTGGCCACTTGGATTGTTTGCACTTTTTAAGCTATTGCAAATAATGCTACTCACAGTCCTTTGACCCTATAATGGTCTTTGTATTGTTTTGGTTGTTAGTGATGGTGTTTTTTTGATTCATATTCGTTTATTCCCTTTTACTTCATTCTAGATTATAAATTTACTGAGAGTGGAATTTTTTTTTATTCCAATTCTCCTTCCCTAAACGCACATAAAAATAGCATTGTTTTTAATTAATTGACTTTGGTAACATAGGTGAAAAACTATTAGGACATGCAGTCTCTGTGATTTTAATTTTTCAGCCGTGTCTAAGATTCCTCACTCTGATAAAGACTGAACAAAGAACTATAAAATTGGTAAAGGATCCAACAAGTTCTAAGGGATCATAAATAATCTGTTGTTAACATGGAAGGAAACTTGAGTTATAAAAGTCATTCTGTTTGTTCCAGCACCACCTAAGGCAACAGTTCTCAACCTGTGGGTTGAGACGTCTTTGGGCGTGGTCACCCATTTCATAACAGCAAAATTATAGTTTGAAGTAGCAACAAACAGTTTTGTGGTTGGGGTCACCACAATTGAGGAACTGTGTTAAAGGATCGCAGCATTGGGATGGTTGGGAATCACTGAGCTCGAGCAGGGGCCGGCAAACGGCAGCTCGCGAGCCACATGCGGCTCCTTCAGTGTGAGCGCGCGGCTCTGAAGTCACGCTGAAAACACTGGAAGGTGATTTCACATCACAGTGACTTCACATGTTTGGGAAAACATATTTAAGAGTCTTGAGGGATGTTAAAGTTGTTAGGAGGGACAGGACTGGCTTTTCAGTCTTAAGAGTTTGCCGACCCCTGATCTAGAGGAAATTCAAGTCATATTTACATCAACATGTTCATTTAAATCTAGCCACGATATCCTTCCCATCTTTCCTTTTCCACTAAATGTCTCATGATAAGGTAAGGTATAATTCACTCAACCATGAGCCAAGCTTTATCTGGCTCTTATTTGCTACTGTTTGATAGCACACGTGATTAATGTTATCCACTCCAACTGGCAAGACTCTCTGGAAGCACAAACAATCAAGCTCTTGACTATTAACCCATAGGTTAGTGGTTCAAATGCACCTAACAGCTGACAGGGGAAAGATTGGGTGATCCCTTCCCTTAATGATCTTATGATGAAGTTCAACCCTGTCATTTGGGTTGCTGTGAGTTAAAGTTGACTTGAGGACGCCTAACTGGATTATAAAATGAATGAGAGTAGGAAGCATATCTTCTGTTCTTTTTCTTGGGGGAGGGGAGAGTGTTGTATCACCAAAGTGCCCCCTTCCTGAACATCTTGATACATACTCATTAAATATTGATTTTTAGATGATAGTTATAAGAGTTTCTAACTTCACATTTAGACATGTAATAGCAGCATAGCAACATTCTCCATGACTATACCAGTGTGTAGCATATGCATATTTTTCTACTCATAATTTTTTTTGGGAGGGCATCACTGTTTCTACTAATAATTTTATTTATTTTTATAAATCATTTTATTGGGAGCGCTTATACATATTAAAACATTTGATAGTTCAGTCACACCAAGCAGTATTGTACAATTGCTACCACAATCAATTTCAAAGCATTTTTAAAAATTTTTTTAAATTTTATGGGGGCTTTTACAGCTACTACCATATTCAGTACATCATTTGTATCAAGCACATTTGCACACATATTTCCACATACATTTCCCAATATTTTCCAATTGAGCCCTTGATACAAGCTCCTTTAAAAAAAAAACAAACCTCCCCTTTCCCCTCCCCCCCTTTTTAAAAAAAATTAATCATTTTATTGGGGGGCAGTTTCAAAGCATTTTATTGGGTTTTTAAAAATCATTCTATTGGGGGCTCATACAACTCTTATCACATTCCATCCATTCATCCATTGTGTCAAGCACATCTGTACATTTCCCGCCATCATTATTATCAAAACATTTGTTTTCTACTTGAGTCCTTGGTATCAGCTCCTCATTTTTCCCCTTCCTCCCCGCTGCCCCTTCCCTCATAGCCCTTGATAATTTATAAATTATTTTTATTATGTCATATCTTACACTGCCTAATGTCTCCCTTCATCCACTTTTCTGTTATCCATCCTCCAGAGAGGAGGTTATATGTACATCCTTGTAATTGGTTCCCCCTTTTTAGCTATTCCACCTTTGGTCCACCCTCCTGGTATCGCCACTTTACCACTGGTCCTGAGAGGTTAATCTGTCCTGGATTCCCTGAGTTTCCAGTTCCTATCTGTAGCAGTGCGCATCCTCTATTCTAGCCGGATTTGTAAGGTAGAATTGGGATCATGGTAGTTGGGGGGAGGAAGCATTTAAGAACTAGAGGAAAGTTGTATGTTTCATCATTGCTGTACTGTACTGACTAGCTTGTCTCCTCCCTGTGACACATCTGTTAGGGGATGTCAGTTGCCTACAAAGGGGCTCTGGGTCTCCATTTTGCACTCCTCCTCAAGCCCAACGATGTGATTTTTGTTCCTTGATGCTTGCTACCTCATCCCTTCCACACCTTGTGATCACACAGACTGGTGTGCTTCTTCCATGTGGGCTTTGTTGCTTCTCTGCTAGATGACCCCTTGTTTACCTTTACCTTGTTGCCTTTAAGACCCCAAACACTTTATCTTTTGATAGTCAGGCACCTTCAGCTTTTTCCACCACATTTGCTTATGCACTCATTTGTCTTCAGTAATCATAGGAGACATAGTTTTGTCTGGACATTACTAAAGTCCAGCACTTAGAACAGAATATGCCAAGCATATTAGATATTACTCTGAGCCAATGTCTGGTCCAAAGTAGATACTCATTTGTTGAATGAATGAGCTCATGCATATATGCATTCATATGCTATCCTGATCTCTTTATTGAGTGTTGGTGAACATCAACCAGAATTGAAGATTGAATTTGAAACATTTAAAAGTTGCATATGGTAAAAAGTAAACAAATTAAAAAAAACAGGGGCTGAGCCCCAGTGGCGTAGTGGTTGTGCGCAGGACTGCGGCCCACTGGGATGGAGGTTCAATTCCAGCTCCACAGGAGCAAAGGCTGGGCCTCCTACTCCCACCACCAGAGGGTAGTGATGCCCAAAAAACCAAACCAAACCAAACAAAAACAAAAACAAACAAAAAAAAGTTGCATATGGGAAAATGCTGATGTTTCCATTTGGAAATAAAAAACTGCTGGGATATTGAAACACACTTGACCTCTGTCCTCTGTACCCATTTATTTTCAGTCACTTATGTCGATAGCAGCCATCTTTGTTCTCCAATACCTAGTCCAGCATCGATAAATGAATTATTGTTGACACAATCCATACATCCATCCATTGTGTCAAGCATATATGTCAAGTACATATGTTGTCACCTTCATTTTAAAAACTATGTATCAACTCATTTCCTTCTCCCTACCCTCCCTCCATCATGATCCTTTAATAATTAAAAAAATTTTTTTTCATATCTTACACTGACAGCTGTCTTTCTTCACCCATTTTTCTTTTGCCTGCCCCACCTGGGAGGGGGTTATAGGTAGATCATTGTGATTGGTTACTCTTTTCTCCTCCCACCATACCCTTATCCTCTTGGTTTCTCTACTTTCATAGGTCCTGGATTTCCTGTGTTTCCAGCTCTTATTTGTACCAGTGTACACGCTCTGATCTAGCCATATTGTAAGGCAGAATTGGGGTTATGATTGTGGGGGGTAGGGAGGGATGGAAGCATTAAAAACACTAGGAGGGCTGAGCCCCGGTGGCGTGGTGGTTGTGTGCGGGACTGCGGCCCACTGCGACGGAGGTTCAAGTCCAGCAGTGGGGCTGGGCCTCCTACTCCCACCACCGGAGAGCAGTGATGCCCCCCCCCAAAAAAAAAAAAAACTAGGAGAAAGTTGTATGTTTCATTGGTACAATACTGCACCCTGACTGACTCGTCCCTTCCTTGTCATCCTTCTGTGAGGGGATGTCCAATTGTCTACAGATTGGCTTTGGGCCTCTACTCTGTGCCCCTCTCATTCACTTTGATATGATTTTTTGTTCTGGGTCTTTGTTGCCTGATACCTGATCCCATAGGCACCTCATGATCACATAAGTTGGTGTTCTTCTATGTGGGCTTTGTTGCTTCTCTGATAGGTGGTTGTTTGTTTATCCTCAAGCCTTTAAGACCCCAGATGCTGTATCGCTTGATAGCTAGGGACCATCAACTTTCTTCACCACAGTTGCTTAATCACCCATTTTGTCTTCAGTGATAGTCGGGATGGTGAGCATCACAGAATATGGGGTTATTAAAACAAAGTGTTATTGAGTTGAGAGAGTACTTGAGTAGATTCCCAATGTGCATTTGCTATCGTAATACTTAACATATGAATATATGTAAATAGATCTGTTTTCTTTTCCCTATACAAAAATATTTACATATGTACATTTCTATATTTAGACCTCTGTAAATGCCCTTTGCCTCCTAGTTGTTTCCTCTATTGCCTTTTACTTTCCTCTCGTCCCACTGTCATGTTTGACTTCATTCAGGTTGCAGTCCTTCCTCTTGGCTACGTTGCCCTTGATCAAACCCCACCAGGCATCCTATGCCCTCCCCATCACTGATTTAGATTACTTGTTGTTCCCTTGCCTCCCCCTCTCCTCTGCCCTCCCGTGAACTGTGAGTTCTGTTGTTTTCTCCTCCAGATTGTTTTTCTCTCTTATCTAGATAGACATACAGAGACAATAATAAAGCACAAAAACATGACAGAACAAAACAGTAACAAAAACCGGGCTGAGCCCCAGTGGCATAAGTGGTTGAGTACAGGACTGCGGCCCGCAGCCTTGGCGATTCAAATCCAGCGGCGGCTCTCAGGAGCAGCACTGGGTAGCGCCCATGACCACCAGAGGCAGTGATGCCCACAAAAAAAACCCCAAAACCAAAACAATAACAAAAACCAATGACAAAAAAAGAAAAGCCTATAGATTGTTTGTTGACCCTTAGGAATGTTTATGGTAGAGTCTGATGGGCTGCCAAGTATATTCTTGGTATTCCCCAGGGACTTCATTGCTTTGTTTCTCTCGCTGCTCTGTTGCATGTCCTTAGGGTTTCACTCCAGTGTGGTAGGATCAGATTGGACACAATTCCCACACCATGTCTCCAGTGTTGTCCCCCGTAGCACTATGAGATGCAACTTAAAGGGAAGTTTATCAAAAAATTTTGGGAGATATTTTTAAACTATTATAGATAATGACACTGAATTAAATTAAGGGAAGCTACCCATTAAGGAAAATGAATTTCAGATATGGCGCCTATTCTGCCCCCTGACACCCTTTCAAGTATAGTATTGTCTGTAGTCTTTCTTAAATGAAACATTTTTAAAATAATCTTAGTAAAACAGTTATTTTTAAAATTTTAATAGATAGTATATACAAAATGTAAAAGCTAAAATGGATATACAGTGATACACTAGCTTCTCTCACCCAAATCCCAGTTACCTGGTTTCTCTCCTGTAGATCATCCTGCTAATTGTTTGCTCTTCCAGAGACAGAGACTGTATGTACTTTAAATGCATTTTTTGTTGTTGTTGTTGGGCATCACTGCCCTCTGGTGGTGGGAGTAGGAGGCCCAGCCTTTGCTCCTGTGGAGCTGGAATTGAACCTCCATCCCAGTGGGCCGCCGTCCCACGCACAACCACTACGCCACCGGGGCTCAGCCTAAATGCATTTTTTTAGGCTCTTTCTCTACACAAATACAAGCATGCTCTACTTACTTTGCATACGCATTTTGTTTCACATCATAAGTTGCTATCCCTCCGATATAAAATCGCTCATTCCTCTTCTTGTTTCCCAGTTTCTTTTTTTTTTTTTGGGGGGGGGCGCTATCACTGCCCTCAGGCGGTGGGAGTGGGAGGCGCAGCCTTTGCTCCGTGGAGCTGGAATTGAACCTCCATCTCAGTGGGCTGCCGTCCTGCGCACAACCACTACGCCACCGGGGCTCAGCCCCCTTGTTTCCCATTTTCATTCCTTCTCCGTTCCTAACCTATCTGCTTTCTGAATTTTGTTTCTCGGTCAAGTGCCCTTTTGATCTCTAGTTGTTGATTGTTCAAAGGAGTTTGTGCCTCATATCGTTCGCTTTATAGATAGATACACATCTGTCATTTAGCGCTTTTAGTGGTACTGTAGGGTAAGCATTGACCTGCTAACTATGGGTTGATGATTTAGACTCACCAACTGATCTGTAGAAGAAAGATGAGGCTATCTATTTCCTTAAAGAGTGTTAGGCTCAAAAACCCTATGTCAACTGTGCAGCAATTGGTTTGGTTTAATTTTTGGTTGCTTAGCTGAAAATTGCATTTAGTTCCAGAAATCAAGGTTGATGAAGAGCTATAATCCTTGGGTATCATCAGTATCAAAGTATGATTTTTCCTTTGTTCTTAAATTTTTCTCCCACTTAAATGTGACTCCTTAAAGAGCTATTATTAGTGGTAGCCAGGCAGTGTAGTTCTTCTGGTCATAAGTTATGAAAGCTGAGGTTCATGTGGACTGTTGGTCCTTAGAAATTTTGGTCACCATGGATCATTGATTTTCCTTTTTCTTCTTTGCTCCAGATTGGGAGAGACCAGTAGTTACACTAATATGTTAACTACTAACAAGCTCTTTTCCTTTTTTATAAACATCCCAAATTAGATGAAGGCCCTCACAAGTATTTAAAATTCCAGTCACTACTCCCCAGAATAAAATATGTAGACTCTTTTCTTCATAAGCCATATTGTGCCAATTGACTTTGAAGTCTTCCAAGACTATTGTCCTGAGCCGCCTGCCCCAGTTACTCATTCCCTCCAGTGTGTTTGGTCATGGCCAACGGGATTTCATGACTTCTAAACACGTCTGTTCTCATGGATGTATTTGTAGCCTCAAGTAAACCTGCTACACAAGACCTCTTTAGCGTATTGAAAAGCAAGGTTGTTACTTTGATGACTAAGTGCGTCTGGCTCAGATCATGGTCATTTCAGTTGTCCCATATGCCTTGGCATTGAACAAAAAAGACAGGAGAAGAATATTGAAAGTACCACAGACTGCTTAAAGAACAAACTGATCTGTCTTGGAAGAAGCATGACCGGGCTGCCCTTTGAAGGCAAGATGAAGGGAGACTTCACCTTACATACTTCGGACATGCTGTCAGGGGAGACCCATTCCTGGAGAAGAACATCATGTTAGTTAAAGTAGAGGGGCAGCAAAGGAGAGGAAGCACCTCAAGGAGATGGATTGACAGTGTCTGCAACAATGGACTCCTGGGGCAGGGTTTCATGCTGTTGTGCATAAGGTCCCTGGGGAATGGAGCTGAGTCAAGGGCACTGAACAACAAGCATAGCAGCTATGTGTCCAGTGTTTCTAGGAGTTATAGATAAAACCATACACAAAACAGACAAACGCCCTTGCCTTCTTAGACCTTACCTGCTAAAAGGACAGAACAGACTCAGAGCAGGGTAAACACATAAAATGTATTTTAGCTTTTCAGTGGTGTGTGATACAAGTTGGCAGTGCACATTTCCAAGAAAAAGAAGTTTGTCATTGATGGCATCTTCAAAGCTGAACTGAATGAGTTTCTCATTTGGGAACTAGCTTAAGACGGTTACTCTGAAGTTGAAGTTCAGGTTACCAGGGAAGAAAACATTATCCTAGCCATCAGGACACAAAATGTTCTTGGAGAGAAGGGTAAACAGATCCAGGAATTGATTGCTGCAGTTAGAAGACATTGGCCTTTCCTAAGGATGCCTTATGCTGAACAAGTGGCCACAAGAGGTCTGTGTGACATCGCCCAGACAGAGTATGTGTTACAAACTGCTTGCAGGGTTCGCTGTGCTGGGAGCTTCTATGGTGTGCTGCAGTTCATTATGGAGAGCAGGGCCAAAGACGGGAAGGGCATGGTATCTGGGACACTCCAAGGACAGAAAGCTAAATCAGGGAAGTTCATGAGACCCGAAGACCCACAGTGACCCTGGTAGCTACTATGTTGACATGACCATGCGCTACATGTTCAGACAGTGTTGCTGGGCTTCAGAGTGAAGGTCATGCTGCCCTGGACCCCACCCCTCACCCACGCGGTATGATTGGTTCTAATAAGCCCTTGCCTAGCCATGGGGCCTTGTGGAAGCCCAGGATGGAATCCCACCTACCACACTCATCTTGGAGCAGAATGACCGGAAGCCAGAGCCTCGGCCACCTCCATTGCCTACCAGGGCCTCCTTGGCAACTAGATCTGAGATGCAGATGCTACTTGGTAAATAACTTTAATTAACACTCTTTTAAAAATGAAAAAAAGATATCTTTTTTATGATAAATATGATAGGAGCGGGTAGAAATTAGGGTTGGCCTCACTGAAGTGATTTTTGAGGAAAGTTTGAAAAGAAATGAATGAGCCTAGTTTGCACGGACAATGGAGAAGAGACATTACAGGTAGATGGAACAGCAGGTGGATGGCCCTCCGTTGGGAGTGTGCCTCTTCTGTTCAGGAATGAGGAGGAGTTGAGTGGGCGAAAGAGCCCAGGGAGGGAAGGGGAACTAGTTGAACACTAAGTCAGTTACAGAGGTAATACAGGGCCCAGGGCCATCTACGTCAGTCCTTGAAGGTCACAATGAGAACTTACACCTTTAATCAGAGCTAAATGGAAAGCCTTTGAAAGATTTTGAGCAAAGGAATTACAGGATATGGTAGACCTTTCCAGCTTCTTTGTTGAGAACAAATTAACAAGAGAAAAGGATAATAACAGATTAGAAGGCTCTTAATAGGAATCCTTGGGAAAGAATGATAACTAGGAACAGTAGAAGTGCAGGTGGGCTGGTAAGACACGGTCAAAATCTAGATATAACTTAACTGAGAACTAACAACTCTTTTTGTCTGTCACACGTGAGCCATAAAAGCAGAGAGAAGTCAAGTAAAATGCTAGGATTTTGACCTGCTAAACAACTGAAAAGTTGGCAGTGCATTAACTGAGAAAGGAAAAACTCAGAGCAAATTGCTTTTGGAGAATTGGACGGCTATTAGGAGTTCAGCTTGGGTCATATTAAGTTGAAGTTTCTATGTAAACATCAAGTAGAAATGCAATTAGCCATATCAATGTGGAACTGGGGGGAAAGAATGGAGTTTGAGATAGAAATATGAGCATTTGCAGCTAGACAGGAAGCGTCCTTTGCCATGGAGTTCATTCAGACTCAGTAATCCTACAGAACAGACTAGAACTGCCGCAGCTGGTGTCCTCGGCTGTCACTCTGTAAAGAAGCCAACCGCCTCCGCTTTCTCCCACAGAGCAAAGGGTCGGGTCCATCCCATCTCACCACCAGGGTTTGCAGCCAAATACTTGAACCTTGTGCCACCAGGGCTTCTTAGACATCAAGTAGTAACAGGAAAAGATGCTAAGATGTGACCAGAAAAATAGGAGAAAAGTCAGGAAAGTGCAGTGCCTTTGAAGCCACACGGAGGAGGACTTTCAAGGAGTTTGATTGTCAGAGACAACAGGGTCAGATCCCTGAGGGGGGCGTACACTTGCAGAGATGGTGCAGATGAGGGCCCAGGAGGTAAAATGTACTCTTCCCACTCTTGTGCTGTCGTCCCCCTTGACTACACAACCGGTTTGAGATTTAGAATTGTCTGAGCAAAGCTGTGCTGTTTGGGGACTGGGTTCTTCTTGGGACTTAGTGGAACCTGGCTGTTGCTTCACAAATCATTTCCTTGCTGCCTTGCTCCAATGATGTGATGATAACTGTAAGAAGGGAAGATCCTTAATAATGGTTAGTTAGGGCTGTAAGACCCTTGGATGAAAACAATAATAATTTATCAAGGGCTCGTGTAAGGGGAGGGCTGATACCAGGGGTTCAAGTAGAAAGAAAATGTTTTGAAAATGATGATGGCAACATATGTGCAATGTGCTTGATACAATTGATGTATGGATTGTTATAAGAACTGTAAGAGCCCCCAAAATAACAATTTATTTTTATTTTTTATAAATCATTTTATTGGGAGCTCATACAACTCCTATCATGATCAATGCACACATCACAATGCAGACCACATTTGCACATTTGTTGCCATCATCATTCTTGAAACATCCTCCTTCTATGTAGATGTTTCCCATTGTCCGTACCCCAGAGAGGAGGTCACATGTAGATCCCTACAATAGCTTCCCCTTTTTTAAACAGTTTATTTTTTAAAAGGCCCTTGATAAACAGGAAAATAACCACTTGGACACACACTGACTATTTTACTATATTATCATAATCTTCAGACATGTCAAGGCTTTCCTTATTTTATGAACTCATTAAACTAGGCAGCTTTCTAAAATGAGGGTTGGTTCTTTTATCAGCCTACTTGCTGCCTAAAGCCAGCCCTAACAGAGAAATGATGTCTGTGAAGGGTTTTTCTGCTTTTTCTTCCTGTCTTCTTATTTTCCTAACTGTCTTAACTCAGAACCTTTTAGGAATAAAGTTGCATTTCAGAAAAATGTTTGGTTTTATATTTAAACAAGTCTCCATTTTATCTTTCCATGTTAGACTTTTCACATCTCTCATTTCCAGCTTTCTATCTGACCTGTTTTCTCTGTAGCTCATTCATTATGCTAAGATGTGCAGATAATACTGGAGGAAGAAGCCAGATTTATAAACACGGGTTACCACCCAGTTGTTTCAAGAATAGGACTAACACCCATCTTTTAATTGTTTACCTGCTCTCTCTATATACAGCAGGGCTCATCCACCCTTATTAATGAGGTGCCTATCTCTAAGTCATACCTTGTCTTGAAATAAATGGACTCTATTTCTCATCAAATTAGTTATGCAGTTATCAGAGCAGCCCATCACAGAAAGGGAGATATCCACGTGAATTCATTTTGCTAATAGCCACAGAGCATTTAGCCTAATTACTTTTCTTGGAGGTTTGCCATTTTCCTTAAGATATGAAGGCTCTGGAAAAGATAGGAATCGGGCTGAGCCCCGGTGGCGTAGTGGTTGTGCGCGGGACTGCGGCCCACTGGGACGGAGGTTTAATTCCAGCAGTGGGGCTGGGCCTCCTACTCCCACCACCGGAGAGCAGTGCCCCAAAAACTAAAAAAAAAAGAAAAAAAGAAAAGATAGGAATCCTGCTCTCACCCCCGCACCCCACCCCCAGTGCCCCCTGAAATCCTATCAGTCTTTAAAATGAAGATAAAGGAACATTCTAAGAAAATTATCAGATGGGGGATGTTCGGAATCCAATAGAGTTTAACTGGCATGCCTTAGTGTCTGAAAGATTGACCACTAATATGCCACCTTCAGTCAGTAAATTACCTGACTCCCTGAGCTTTCATTTCTTCATTTGCAAAGTAACTTTAACTATCCCTATAAAGTAAGACTGTTGGAAGGGTCGTACTTTGTAGCTCCATGTGGCCTGCCCTGTTCAAAAATTGATATAAAGCTATGAATATTCAAAGAGATTATGAATATGAAAACATCTAACATAATAGATGGTCAATAAATGTTTCATTTCAACTGGGTAAATAATCATCTTTCCTGCCCCTTGTTTCATTAGAATGAGACCTGCTGGTAAGATAATTCTCTTGGGTGTGGCTCCCTTCTCTGCCCTCGGTTTATGAGAGCATCCTAAATTCTAATTCTAAAGAGAGAATACTAGGCAGGACTATTTATTTACATCCATGCCTATTACTGTAGTTCAGAACTCTAGTCTTGATATATTCCACGGTTTTTGTCTAAGCACTTCCTTTGTATTAATTTATTTAGGGCCTATAGTGACTACTTATCTAATTTAATAATACTTATAATGCATTTCTGTTTAAAATTTATATTTGTCAAAAATCTGAGGTTTATCAAGGCTGTTATCCAAATTGCACTGCTTCATTACAAGGATTTGGATTAAGGTTTTCTGACACTGAAATCCACTGATGTTTAGACAACTAATAGCAACAAAGAAAATTAATATAGGTGAGTTACTAGAGATAGGTCTGGGTATGCAGAATCAAATAATATTTCTGTAATATATTACCAAAAATAAGCCGTCCCAATTCTAGATTTCTCAGACATACTCTAGATACAGTACATAGAAAATGTGCTTTATGACCCCACCCACCCCCAATCTTACTTATTGGGGCTTACTAATTTCAAACTTTTGATATATCCCATCTGCTTGAAACATAAAATGAAGTAAAATATAAAAAAAGAGAAAGTCAAAGAACATATTTGGGCTCAAAAACAGAATCTTATGCCCGGGCATAAAAATCAGGGAAGATGCAAGTAAGCCATTGAGTATGACTGGAGCTGAGGCCTGCCAACCTTCAGAGCCGAGCAGAACAGTGACAGAGTGAAAATGCCCCGTTCAGAGACAGGAGAGCCTTTGGCCATGAGAGTGAGATGCCAGGTCAAGGCTGCGCTGGGTAGTGGGGTGAGCCCGACCCTAGCTTAAGCTAGAAAATAAACTCCTTTTGTTCCTTTGTGGGGTGGTGGCGAAGAGTGAGATGCCAACCCTTATCCAGACATAAAAGGAGTATTTAAAATTTTAACTGACAGGTTTACTGTCTGAAACCAGTTCGTTCACAAAGGGAGGCAGGAACCCTATAAGAGTAGGGGGAACTGTATCAAGCTACCTGCTGCCTCGGTGGTAGGGTATGACTTCCTCAGGGTCACTGTGGAACAGGACCCCCAGAAGCCACGGAAAGACCTGTTCGAATGAGGAGGTCAGAGGACTGGCGGAAGAAAATGTAAAGCTA
>PVJH01044718.1:0-12835 GCA_004026705.1 Nesogale talazaci | reverse complement strand
CTTCCCCTTGAACGCTTAGTAATTTACAAATTATTTTTTCATCCTGTACACTGTCCAGTGTGTCCCAACACTCACTTCCCTGTTGTCCGTGCCCCAGAGAGGAGGCTAAATGTAGATCCCTGAAGTTGGCTCTCCCTCTCCATTCCTCCATCCCTCCACCCTCCGGGTATTACCACTCCCATCACTAGTCTTGATGGATCATCTATCCTAAGTTTCCCATGTTTCCAACTTCACTGTACATCTCCTGGTCTAGCTGGATTTATGTGGTAGAATTGGGGTCATGATAGTGGGTGGGAGGGAGCATGGGAACTAGAGGAAGGTTGCATATTTCATAGCATCTGCCTTGTATCTTAACTGACTCATCTCCTCCTTGTAACCCCTCTGCAAAAGAATGTCACCTCACCTATTGATGGGCTTTGGGTCCCCTCATTAATAATAATATAATTTTAGCTCATTGATGCCTGACACCGGATCCCTTCACCACCTTATGATCACACAGGCTGGTGTGCTTCTTCCGTGTGAGCTTTATTGCTTCTGAGCTGAATGACCGCTTGTTTACTCAAGCCTTTAAGTCCCCAGATGCTATATCTTTTGGTAGCCGGGCACCATCAGCTTTCTTCACCACATTTGCTTAGGCACACATTTGTCCTCAGGGATCATATCAGGAAAGTGAGCATGCAAAGTTGTACTTCTGAGTTCTTGAAGCCTGATATCTCATCCCTTTGAAACCTCATGATTCCACATTCTTATATAGTTTCATATGTATTTTCTCCAAGTATGGAAATACTGATAGATGCAATTGGATGAAGTGGAGTGTTAACTAGTTTTACGACCAAGAAAAAATCTCCAAATTTAATATTAGCTATGCTCTTCCTCAGAGAGGTATCGTCGTTTATTAAAAACAAGCTTTGAATGAATTTGTTTATAATTAAGGACCAGAGAAAACAGAATGTTCCAGAGAAGAAAGACCACAAGGGTGTTCATTTATGCAAAATAGGATACTAAACAGGCCACACAGAAACTCTGGTGTCATATGGATTAGACAGTGTGGATTATACACTTTAGGATGCTAATGTAAAGGTCAGCTGTTCAAACCCATGAGCCATTCTGTGTGAGGAAGATAAAATTCTCCATTTCTAAACTAGAAACACAGGAAAGAAAGAAAAAACCCTCAAGACCAGAGGAGAGAAAGGAGATAATAGGAGGGTAAAGGGAAGGTGGGGTGGAAAGAGAGAACAAATTGCAGCAATCGGTATAAGATATGATATAATAATAAGAATCTACAAATTATCAAATGCTCATGGCAGAGGGGGAAGCGGGGAGGGAAGGGAAGATATACCAGGGGCTCAAGCAGAAAGCAAGTGTTTAGAGAACAGTGAGGGAAACAAATGTACAAATGTGCTTGACTCAATGGATGTGTATGTGGATTGTGATAAGAGTTGTAAGATCTCCCCAATAAAATGATTTAATAAAAAAGAAAAGAAAACAAACTTTCCAGATCTATAAACCTGAGAAACGCAAAGGGACAGTTTTATTTGTTTCCTATACTGTTGCTGTAAGTTGACATCAGCCTGATAGCAGTGGGTTTGTTTGGGGAAGTGATTGGGGTAGGGATGGTAATGTAAACTATGCTAACTGGTCCCAGCTACATCTCAAAACAATTTTAAAGCAGGCATGACAACCTTATAGATATTCTGGATCTTATACCAGTGGAAATAACTTATGTGATAATATATGAATGACTAGATCTTAATAATAGCCAATATATTCCTTCTGATGCCATCAAAATCTATTTCTATCTCCATCTTCTTCTCTATCTCATCTCTGTCTATCTTATCTGTCATCTATCTATCTCAGAAATTAGACATATGGACTAGAAAATAACTGACCTGGGAATGTGCCTTTTGTAGAAGGCAAAAAAAAAATATTTAGAGCAGTGTTCAGTTAAGCTTCAAATGAGAGACTGACCGGTGGAATGTTGTAGGTTTACATGGTTTCCAATTTGAGATTATAAGTTCAGAAAATGGCTTCACAAAAATTAAAGCATTGCCCTGCTAGTAAATTTTCAGGAAAGAATTTCCCCCAAATTAAAAAATGGACATCCTAGGTTTGTTGGGTAAGTCCTGTCACAATAGATTAGCCCATACCTATAAACTCTCAGTTATCCAGATTTGTATTAAGTCATCATTATTGCAGCAGCCTCGAAATCTACCAGTCAGCATGTGGTCATGTGTTAGTTAAATAATGTTATGTAAACTTGAGGATTTTTAAATGTGCAGTGATGGTATTCAAGCTGTCAATCAGGTCACAGAGTACTGGTGCCTCTTTGTGGGCGTGGCCTCATAAGGATGTCCTGGGAGTCCACCCACCGCCCCTTTCTGTGTTTGACTTTCCTGACCTTGTGAGCTGCCTGAGCCCTGTGATATTTTTGACGGACCTCAGATACACACAAGTTTTCACACATTGGCCTGTGATCTATCTACCTGCATTCTGTCTCATCGCATGAGGCTGCGTGAGTCTAAAGAGAGATTCATGGATTGTGGGCTTGAGTTGGACTGCACTGGGATGTTTTCTTGATACATAATTACTTCTTGATATACAGCTCATTCTTACACATGTGTTACTGGATTTGTTCCTCGAGTCAAATTGGCTTGCCACAGCTTGTCAGAACCTTCAGCTCTTAGTGTTTGCCACACTACCTCATGGTTTCCACCAGTGGGAAGAGATCCTGGGTTTGCCAACAATTGAAATTGAGAGATGATTTCATATCTGTCAAGTTGTTGGGAATGGATGCTATAGTAATCATGAAAATATTAAAATAGCTATGTGTCTTAAAATTCATAAGCACTGAATAGTGGAATAAATATCATACTGCTATTGCATATTGATATGTGATATCACTTTATACAATGAGGAATATTTCCTACTTTGCAACTAGTATTAAGAGGATTTTTAATTAAGTTCAGTAGATGGGTTTAACATTTAGAATCTTCTGTCTTGGGTACAAAACTAAATATTATGCATACCGAAAGGAAAAATAAACCACACAAAGGAATGGATTCTTGATTACAGTGTTATATATATATATATATTATATATACATATATTTTTTCATTAATTATCTTATTTGTAAATACTATTCTCATATTTCAAGTAATATTAAGTCTTCCATAGAAAACAATATACAAATGAGCTTATATATAGATTGAGTAATATTCTAATAAAAAAGCAGTGTGGAAGTTGGACTTTTATTAATTAATCAATCATGTTACCTGTCAATAGAAAATTCTACTAACAGTTTCTGTCAGTATCCTGAGGGTTTTATTTGTAGCAAGGACACTGTCAAGATGTTGAATTATGAATGAAGGGCCTTCTACTTGCTAATTTATCAGGTAGGTACTCATTACCAAAGTGACTTCCCTCATTATTTCATTCTGCATTGAATTTGGATTTGTGTTTTCAGAAATGGCTGATCAATTTCTAATATTAAAGAAGGCCCATGGCATAATGATGAGTTTGATTATTTAAAGCTCTGCTGTTTTTCAACCACTGACTTTTTAAAATTTCTCTTTCACTTTTTCTTGCCCTCCAAAATGCAATTTAAATTTGACAGAGCATACCTTTTACACTTTTTCTTGGTTTTTATTTATAATTCTCCTCTTTTATTTATTTCTTTGTTGAAAACAGATATTCAAAATATCAAACTTAATATGAAGAGGAATTATTGAATTATTCTAGTCCATTTCTCCATCAGCGTATTTGTGGCAGTCATGTGCTTATGTTAATTGCATGATTGAGATGTAGGGGTGGAGCCTAGCCTGTTAATCTGGAGATAGCCATTGAGCAGCTAATGTGGCCTCTTTGTGGGCATGGTTTTCTCCTGAGACTTCTGGGAAATCTTGCGATATTTCCTGTATGGAGATGAGAAGCTATCTCCCTAGTTGTTGGGAACTAGTCTTTGAGACAAGGAATTATGGACACTACAAGATGACAGCTTCTGAGGAGTTGGAGGAGAAGCCACATGGCTTTGCTCTGATGGAGTCACACCTCTGAAGCCGGAGAGGCCACATGGGGACCCCTGCCAGCAATGAGTTGCTTTGGCCACCACTGGATGCTGGTGATGGACCTTGAGCCCTGGAAGGGAGGAGCCATGAGGGGACTCCTGCCGGTGCCTGGACTCTGCACCTATTGACCTGTGACTTTGTGAGTCGGAAGGAGACTTTATAGACTGATATCGGGCATATGAGTTAATATCAGACTTATGACTTTGTACTGGACTGGATTGGGATGCTTTCTTAATGTCCTATTTCTTTTATATATAAACCTTTTCATTATATCCATATGCGTGTCTATAAATTTGTTCTTCTAGTCTTCCCAGATTAAAACATTGTTACTTTAAAATATAGTTTTATGTTCATGCAATTCACAATCAGTAATTCAAACATATTGAGAAGAGTTGTGCAATCATCACTATAATAAATATGAGAACATGTTCTTTCTTATGCTCATTGTTGTTATCTTTTCATTTCTCCACAACCTCTGTTGCCATGCCCCTAGGAAAATTTAATCTAGTTACTGCTTCTATAGTTATATCTATCCTGAACATCATATGCAGAAACACAAAACAAACAATCCCCCACCCAAATAGAACAGAGATGAACCTCAGTAGAAAATAAAATGGGGAATATTAAAAATTGGACTAAATTTAAAATGAATCGAAGGGAGTTAAAATGATCAGGCTTTATATATATTTTTTTACAATGTTGAAGTACTTTCAATTGATTGCAAAGTCATTTTACAAATTTATGTTTATAAAAAATGCTTTGTGCTGTATTCACTTTTTGAATAGAATATCAGTCACAGAATGCAAGGTTTTAAAACAACTTACAAAGTTAAGTAGACTCCATTTGATACTTCCCTGCAATTGGAGAATGACAATTATACTAATTACTACCTTTTCAATTGTTAGCAGCAGGGTTTAGATTTTGCTGAGGATTTTAGCAATGGTATAATACTTCCTAAAGTGGTTCAAAATCAAGATCAAACTAAAAGAATGTGGCAGAATTATTCAAAATACCTTCTTAGCAGGAAGCAGTTTAACACCATTGCTCTGTTCAATTGACTGAGCAGCCCTGTTATGTCACCTGCTTAACTCAAAGATCGCCCCAGTGTTTCTCCCCTCCCCTCTAAGGAGGGGGCAGCAGGTGCAGAGCTCAAGTCCCTTTCCTCCTGTGGAAACGGGAGACACGGCATTCAGTGGAACAGGCAGGAACTCAAATCACAGTGCTTGTCAAGAGCATCAGCGCTACCGAATTCCTGCCAACCTCCGGCACCCCTCAGATTCCAACTTTTGGACCTCCAGGTTACTCCATCTCCTTGTTCCGTTTGATTCCAACAGCGGAGAGGAAAGAGCAAAGATTCCAGGAAAACAAAATGGAATAAGAGACATATTTTTATTGCCCATTTGAAAAAGCAAGCAAACAAAAAAAAACTACACTCGTGGCAGAGTTTTATTTGGGAAATGTACAAAGGGAAAAATAAAAGGGGGGAGGAGTGATATGAAGGAGTTCATCGTCAGGTTCATTATGTGGCAGCTGGTTTTAATCGAAGGCATTGTGCTCATGCCAGTCTCAGTCCTGGGTTATTTATAATAGCCTAAAATTCCAATATAAAAAGCACATAGCTGCAGGGAGACATGTCAGCTCCCCTTACACAGCCTGTCATTTCCTTGGAAACATAATAATTAAGATGTCTGGTATAACTGCTTCTGCTAGAAATATTTTTAGATTTCAGCCCATTTCAAGAAACTCTAAATTCAAAGAGAAAATTATTAAATACTGCATGAGAACCTAAGGAAAGTACTCTCACAGGTTTGTTCTGTCAAAAGGAACAGATACTTCATCTAAATCTCTTGGCAGTAAGTAGAGAAAGACCTTGACTTGAATTAAAAATAAAAAAAGATTGGCATCAGTTTGATTAAGAGCAAAAGCGAATGCAATGGGGGGAAATATGCACTCTTAATCTAAAGCGTTTTTCCACCCCGAAGACTGATGCAACTTTAAAGATAAAATGACACGTTATCAGAGTTGTTAGGCCCCCTGCTCAGAGCATTCCATCCTGGAAGAATGGACTAGGTGGAGCTGGTCACTGACCAGCACGCTGTTTTCCACTGAAGGCTACTTTCAATTGCTTCTGTACAAAAAACCCAAACCAAACAGATGAAGTTTTTTTTCTCTTATCCTCAGATTAATGCAGTTGCCTTTTCTTTTACCTATATTTTTCATACAAAAATCTTACCACAGTTTGGGGGTGCCACTGAGGACCATCTTCCCCTTCTATATGCTTGCTGTTCCCCTAAAAGGTGAAACATGACACTTTCATAGTGGATTGATTTTCTAGATGCATGGTAAAATTAAATGTATAGGGTTAAGATAATTTTCCTTACAATGAGTTTAATTGACAGGGGAATAAATTATATTGTTAAAAGAAAACTTGGATCCAATAGGTTATATTAATGAAAAGGAGACAGTAATAGGTTTTTTTTTGCAGTGAATGTTCATTTTCTGAACATATTCAGATTGTAATAATTATAAAAATTGTTGCTTCTCTTCCTCTCTTTCCTCTTCTTATCTCACACAGTCTAATGTGTCACTTCACTCACCCCGCCCTTCCCCCCCCACCCCCTTGTCCACACCTCAGAAAGGAGGTCACATGTAGATCCTAGAAATTTGTTCTCCTTTCTACTCCAGCTTATGCTGAAGGGGGTCAAGTAGATAATGTAGATGAATGTGCCAACATGTGCACAAATATGCTTAACACAAATGATGTATTATATGTTGTAAGAGCCCCCAATAAAACCTATATTAAAAATTATTGCTTTGTAATGACCTGAGACATTAAATTTGAGAGTATTTTAATAATGCAGTCAAAATTTATAAGACAGTAATAAATCTTTGTTGATTTTGCTATTTATCATCAAAGTCACTATGACTCATGACAACCCCGTATGTAAGTGAACAAAATGTCTAGACCTGCAACGTCCTCTCAATGAACTGTTGAGGTCCTCAAGTTCAGTGTTCCCACTGGGTAGTTTGAATGCTCTCTAACTTTCAGAATTCATCTTCCACAATAATATTGTATTGTGACCCTTACTATATCCATTGGTTACTTTTCCATAATCTTTTGTTAGAAAACTTTATGAAAGCAGATCCTCAGGCATGCTTTTGGAGGTAGTAGGTGGATCTGAGCTGCCAAGCTTTGATTTGTAATTGATTGCAAACTCCTTGTGACACCATAATCATTGTTATGGGAAGCAGTGCACTGCTATATATTGATGAGTCGTTGAAATAAAAATCTCATCTACTCTATGGTGTGTATTAGTGGAATGAAGAATGCATTAAGGTGGTTGTTTTGTTAGGTGCTGTCGGATCAGTTTTGACTTAAAGCCACCATATGTACAACAGAAGGAAACATTACCACCTTAACACTTGTCAGGTGTGAACCTATTTTGCAGCCACAAAGACAACCCATCTTGCTAAGGGGTTTCCTATTCTCTATGCCCCTCTAAGTTACCGAACATGATATCTTTTCCCACAGAACGGTAGTTCCCGACAACATGTCTGAAGTCCATGAGACAAAGTCTGGCCTTTTTTGCTTCCAGGGCACATTCTGGTTGTGCTTCTACTATGATAGATGTATTGTTTTTTTCTGGAAAAATATGTACCTTCAATATTCTTTGCCAGCACAATAGTTCAAGTGGAGTGATTCTTCTTTGGCATTTTTTATTCAGTGTCCTATATTCTCATACATAGGAGGCCACAGAAAATACCATGACGTGGAAAATGCCATGACTTGGGTCAGAAAGACCTTCATCGGTACAGTAATATCCTGGCTTTGCACTTTCAGGTGGTCTTCGTGGGAGGCTTACCCAATGAAATGTGTTTTTGACCCCTTGGCTGCTGCTTCCATGACCACTGACTGTGGATCCACGTAAGATAGCATCCTTGATGACTTCAGTCTGTTTCCCTTTATCATATTTCTACTCATTGCTCCAGTTGTGAGAATGTTTGCGTGCTTTACAATGAGTTGTCATCCCACTGAAGGTGGCGATCCTTGATCATCAACAAGTTTTGAAGTCCTCTTAACATTCAGTAAGCAAGTCAATGCCATCTGCATATTGCAGCTTGTTATGAAATCTTCTCTTTATTTTGATACTCCATTCTTAAAATAAAAAAAATGTGGGCAGATTTAAAGAACAATTGTTTTAAAAACTCTACCATATTCCAGAGTAAGAGTCCTGTTGGTGCTGTGGGGTGGGGTATGGGTTTGGCTGTTAATCCAAGGATGACAGCTCAAACCAACTAACCACTCTTTTGAGAAAGATGCGGCTATCTGCTCCCTTAAAGATTTACATGCTTGTAAATTCTATATAGAATCACGATGAGTCAGAATTGACAGTGGGATAATTGTGTTGGACATTGCAAATGCTGTGTGAAGTTCTCACTCCTGCCCCAATTATCTGATGTAGTTCTTACAACTATCCACTAGAGAACACATTTTGTTCCATCCATAAGTGAATAAATAAAATCTCAGCACTGTAAGTATTAAAGACCCAAGTATTTTTCTCTATTAAACATAACTAGGGCTTCTTTTCTTTTGGAATTAAATGTCTTTAGAATTTTGCATTTACATTTGATTTTTTCCCATTAAAATTTCTAGTAAAAATAAATGTTAAAGCTTGAAACCATACAAAATATTCACCTTCACTCATTGTTCAATGTAGTAATCTAAGAATGAGGAGTAGTCATCTGGTCAGTTTATTTAATACAAATAAGACGAGAACTTTAATGATACTGCTCTCATTCTTCTTATCTACTCAATGCATTGGGCATATCTATATCAGCATCTCTACCATCTTTCTATTTTTACTTTCTCTCTAATTTTCTCTTGTCCTAGTTATCTTGCTATCTGCCTTTCTAGCTTTCAGGCTCTATTGCTATTGAGCTTTATAACTATCATCTAGCTATCTATAATCTCTATGTTATTCTGCCTCATTCCCTAGAAATGAGACACACGAGGGAAGGAAAATAGTTTGAATCACGGGGGTATTTTCTCTTAAATGATCTGTCGAATGAGTAATTATGTACTTACCATTTTATAGGTTTTGCTTTTTCAAATATAAAAACATTAAAAACAGACAAATTAGTTAATGCTAAATTTGAATTATTAGTTTCTACTTGTCAGAATAAAACTGAAATATGTAGGATTTTCAACTCAGGGACTTTGGGGAGCCCCAAACCTAACTTTTTTCTGAAGACTTTCTGGGTGCATTCAAAATGCAAGCCTATTATCTTGTAGTCAAAATATAATCTGTTTATTTCACCCAGGAACTCATTTTTGGTGTTTACTGGGTTGAAGCATATACCTACAAAATTCATGTCCATCTGGGACCTTAGCATGTAAAATTCTTTGCAAACAAGCAAGGTTTTTACATATATAAATAGCTAAAATCAGGAGTTTAATAGTGTTTGCTAAATCTCTGACTAATGTAGTGAAAATACAGACGCATACACAGAACAAGCTCATATGAAGACACATATTCAGAGTAGTTAGGCTGCCCCAATCCAGACTTAAAATAGACTCAAAGTAGATAGTAGTTCCCTTGTTCTGACTCAATTCCTAGTCTCAATAATTTCTAATTACTATATTGTTTGTATGATTTATGGCTTTCCAAGTTCCAATTTGAGATATATGTATATTAAATAGTACTTGACACTTTTGTTTTTACTTCATAATGATCAGCCATAAAATTATGACACGGAGTTCCCATACTCCATTTGTTGTCAGTTTACTTTTTTTAAGTTCTACTGAATAAACCTGTGCAGAGGATCAGGCATTACAGGAGCTACCATCCTGTAGCTCCCGGCAGCTCTCCTAATTCTCTTCTCTACAGAAGAGCATTTTCATGACTACCATGGTGCTTTGGGACACTCTCATTTTTCAAAATGTTTGATCTTTCTGATATCTTACCAAACCCTACCAATTGAAATGGACTTTTTCTCTCTTTTTTTGAGAATTTATCTTGATTTTCTTTGGCCAAGTACATATTTTTCGCTTGTGCAAAGGCATATAGCCCTGCTTACACTTATTAGGCATGTCAAGGGAGGCCACCTTATGAAATCCTTTCATGGTTTCATTCAAGAGTGCAGCTATTCTACACTTCTAATGTATCTCACTTTCCAACATTTCATAGTTAAAATCACAATAGCAAGCCTATGGAATATTTCCACTACTGTCAGTTTGTCATTATGGTGGCTTGTGTGTTGCTCTAATGAAAAAAAAAAGTCATTTCTTTTCTTTTTTGTTGTTGAAAAAAGTCATTTCATGGATATTTCAAATGCCATCATGGTGACTCAAAGTGAATAGGTTTCGGTGGAGAATAACGACAGTCAATGAAGAACTCAAAAGATGAACTTTGGAAAAAGGATCCCCTGAAAAATTTAATCAGAGTTTCAAGACATTATTTAAAACTTTTATAAAATCAACAACATGTTCATATAAAATAGCCAAACATAAATATGGACTTCTCCAAATGGAATACGCAGAAGTCAAACTACCAATATCTGTGGGTATATCAATATCAGTAGCTAAACCCAGACCACGATATTACTGTGGAATGGGTCAGAAGTTGCTCATTAGTAATTTCAAGTTAAAGATGAAAAAAGCAAAAGCAAGTAAATGAGAGACAACATAGAACCTTGAGTCTGTCTCACTTTGATTTTGAGAACATTTCATGATCTGTTTTGATGCATTAAACACTAATTAGAGAAGACTTGATGTGCTGTAGGAGGACAACAAAAACATCACTCATAAAGAAAGGCAAAAGCAATTAAAAAACAGAAAAGATTAAAGTGGATGTCAGAAGAGATTTTTAACCTTGCTCTTACTCATAGAGTAGCTAAAGCAAATGGAATACATGGTAAAGTCACAGAGCTGAGAGTATAAAATGAAACATTATAAGGAAATGGGAAAAGACCTAGAGTTAGAAAACCAAAAGGAAAGAACATTCTCAGCATACTTTAAACTGAAACAACTAAAGAAAAAAATTCAGGCCTCAAGTTGCAATATTGAAAGATTCTATGAGCATAATATTGAATGATTCCATGGGTGTGTGATACTTGAATAATCTGGTGTCAATTTGGGACTTGAGAGGATTAAGACTGCAGTGGTGAAGTCTAGTCTGTCAATTGGAAAATAGCCAATGAGGCTTCTGTGTGGGCATGACTTTCTCCTGAGGGTTCTGGGAAATCTGATTTTCCTTTTAGGGGGATGGAAGACTTCCCTCTCTGCTCACTTCTTGCAAGATATCCCTGAGGAAAAGCCACACGAGTCTACCCTGATACAGCCCTGAGAACTGGAGAAGCTATGTAGAGATGTTTGTTAGCAATGAGATGCTTACAACCCCACTGGATCTAAAGACTTTCTACCCACTGGCATATGATTGTCTTCATTTGCTGTCACTGCATATGTTTTGTGAGTCCAATGAGGGCTTCATTGATATCAAATATATGGACTAATATCCCATTTATGGACTTAGGCTGGATTGGGTTGGTGTTCTTCCTTAATGTACAATTACCCTTTACATAAAGCGTTCTCTTTTACATATGAATTTCCATGAATTTGATTCTCTAGTCTAGACTTTCAATAAACATGTTAAAATATTTGCCTTAGAAAATGAAGTGACCTATTGATAAAACATTAAGTTCAGCATTGATATTAAAGACATTTGCAGAAAACTATTAATGGATGTTTATTATTTTTTGAAGTCGGTCTTTACAAAGGTAGCCATCCCCATATTATAATGTTTGACAATGTGTGTTTCTGTCCCTGTGATAATTCTGTTACACCTTATTCATCATCCCAACTCAGTCTCTCTGGAGAAGCAGAATCAGTAAAGCATAGATATGTATGTATGCATAAGGAAAATATTTTACACAATCGTGGGTGGAGACAAGTTCCCTGACCATCGGTCAAAGGTTAGGCTGAAGGCTTCCCCCGACTCAAGTATCTGTGGAGGTTGCTGGAACCAAGAATGGTAGCAAAAATACAGGGTTGTAGCCACAGAGTCAAATGTCAGCACATCAAGTAGCCCACCACCAGTCACTTAGAAAATTGGCAGGGGATATGAATTGGGAGACTCAAGTAAACAAATTCTTCAAGTCAATGATTCAGGGTCCAGACCCAAGGCAAAAAAAAAGCAAGAGTTTGTGTGTGTGTGTGTGTGTGTGTGTGTAAATGCTTCTAGTGGGAGCAGGACAAACCCTTGAGTATTCCTTATTCTGAGGAGTTACTATGTCTTACCTGCAAAATCATTAAGAAACCTAGTCCAGACAAGTCGATATAAAATCTGAACTATCAGAGCCACTGCAGTGTTTTCTGCCTGTCTCTCCCTTCCTGGCTGAAACCTGTTATATTCTCATTTAGATACTCTTGCTACCAGTTAACTTAGTGGCGAGGGAACAGATTCACTTTAATTGTAGAATGAACTGAATAAAACTAGAATACACAATTTTCTTTAATTAAATCCCAGACAAGCAGACAAGCTGGAGATGGATGATGAGAAGTGTGCCATTCTGAATTTGATCGAGTGGATTATCATTTGATACTTTTCTTTGAAGCACCTATGGTAATATTCTGATATCGATATTGTGTTTGGTAAGCATGATCGTGTCCGTTCTGACCCACAGTGACCCTGTGCACAACAGAATGAAACCATGGCTGTCCTTCAGCCATCACTGTTATGCCAGAGCACATGGGTGCAGCCACTGTGTCCATC
>PVJH01044717.1:0-12823 GCA_004026705.1 Nesogale talazaci | reverse complement strand
TCTTTTCTTGCATCCTTCCATGCATCCACGCTGTCCTACAGGTTGGGTGTTTTGTGGTAGGAACTGCTTGCCCACTCTGGTTTCTGTGGAGACAAGACCAGTACTCTCCCCCCCCCTCCACCCCGGGTAGATTAGTGCCCTTTTCCCTCTGCTATGCTTTCCTTTTTGAACTCCCTTTTATCTCCCTATCCCCTCTACTGCCTCATCTTTCTCCCATTACTGTGTTGCATCCAACGTGTACCTCCCTGGGTTTGGTCCTCCCTCCTCCCCTTACCCTACTTCTTGGACCAATTGTTATGGTACAGAAGTTTTCTCTTTTATACTCACCATACTGTTTTTACTTACCTCAGGGGGCTCATGCAGTATTTCTCATTTTGTGATTGACTAACTTCGCTTAGCATAATTTCCTCCAGTTCTTCCCACGCAGAGATGTGTTTCATGTCTTCATCCGAGCTTTTGAGTGAGGCATAGTATTCCATTGTGTGTATGTGCCAGAGTTTGCTGATCCATTCATCTACTGATGGAAATTTAGCTTGCTTCCACGTCTTTGCGATTATGAATTGTGCTGCAATAAACATTGGCGTGCATACCAATGGCTGTGGTTTATTTCTTGCCTTTTCTGGGTATATACCCAATAGTGGTATAGCTGGATCGTAGGGTAGTTCAACTTCCATTTTCATTAAATATCGCCAGACTGCTTTCCACAGTGGCTGTACATATCTACACGACCACCAACAATGTAGAAGTGTTCCTATTTCACCACATCCCCTCCAACATTTTTTGCACTCTGATTTTCTGATCTTAAGAGTGTTAGATGATATCTCATGGTTGTTTTGATTTGCATTTCTCTGATGGCTAGTGAGCTGAAGCATTTTATCATATGTTCATTGGCCATAAGGACCTCCTCTCTAGTGAAACTTCTTTTAAGTTCTTTTTCCCATTTCTTCATATGGTTATCTGTTTTCATCTTCTTGCTTGAGATGAGGGTATTGTAGATTTTTGTTATAAGCCCTTTGTCTGTTGTACTGTTGCTAAAAATCCTCTCCCAGTCTGTGGGTTGCCTGGCTACCCTTGGTAAAGTCCTTTGATGTACACATGTGTTTTATTCTAAATAAGTCCCATTTGTCAATTTCAGGTTCCCCTGAATGTGTACCCTGTCCTGTTGCAGTTAGCCTTTGTATTCCCTGGGTCAAGGTTCTTAGATTTTCCCCGACTCTCTTGCTAATGGTCCTGATAGTTCTCTGAAGAAGGTTGTTGGTATTTGGATCAGGATAGCATTGAACTTATAAAGTGCCCTTGGTAGGATAGACATCTTTATTATATTGAGTCTCCCAATCCATGAGCATGGGATGTTCCTCCATTTGTGGAGGTCGCTTTTCGTTTCCTGTAGTAGGGTTTTATAGTTTTCCTTGTATAGGTCTTTTGTTTTTTTTTTTTGGTCAGGTATATCCCTAGGTACTTCAATTTATTCTTGGCTATTGTGAATGGAACTGCTTTCTTGATCTCCTCTTCTGTGGTCTTATCAGATGTGTAGAGCAGACCGATCGACTTCTGTTTGTTGATCTTGTATCCTGCCACTCTTCCATATTCCTCTATCGCTGTTAGTACTCCGGATGTGGAGCTCTTGGGATTTGCGACGTACAGGATCATGTCATCAGCGAATAATGATAACTTGACCTCCTCCTCTCCCATTTGGATACCTTGAATGCCTTTCCGTTGTCTTATGTTAATTGCTAAGACCTCCAGTACTATATTGAATAGAAGTGGGGATAACGGGCATCCTTGTCTAGTCCCCTTCTTCAGTGGGATTGATTTAGTCTTTTCTCCATTGACTATTATGTAAGCTGTTGGCTTCTCATAGATAGCTTGTATTAACTTGAGGAACTGTCCTTCTATTCCTATCTGTCTGAGCATCTTGATTAGGAAAGGGTGCTGGATGTTGTCAAATGCTTTCTCTGCATCTATAGAAATTATCATGTGGTTCTTGTAATTTTCTTCTTTCTTATAGTCACTGTTATTAGCTCCCCATTTCTCCCCAAACTCCCTTGCCAGGTGCCCAAGAAATCACGAATCCAGGGACTGTCTCTCTAGATTTTCTTACCATGGATTTCATTGGAGGAATCCTGGTGTGTCGTGATTCCATGCTGGCCCTCTTGTTTGGCAGTTCGAAACCACCCCCAACACTGTGGAGAAAGACTGGGTCTTTCTACGCTGGTAAATGGTTCCAGTCTCGAAAAGCCACTCGGAGTCAACGTTGACTTGATGGCAGTGAGTTTGGTTTGGGATTTCATACACAGGAAAATATACAAAAAATTTTTAAAGAGCTATAACAAGATAAAATAGAAAAACCTCAGTGGGAAAGAAAGCAGAAACTAGTAAACATGAGAAAACATTTAAAATGGGTCAAAAGAGAGATCGGATGATAAGTATGCCCTCCCCCTCTCTCTTTCTTTCATAAAATGCTAGAGGATTTTTGTTGTTTGCTCGTTGAGGGCAAGGAAGGAAGCTGATTCAATTCTAGAGTGTTCTGTGATTAAAAGTCCTGTTGGCCTTCTGCTGGGTGGAAGGAGCCCACCTCATTAGACCCCAGCCTGTGCGATTTCCATGGATGCAAACTGAGCCACAGGAGTGGGTGGGGGACATACCCCAGGTTTCTCAAAAGGAGGACGACTAAAGGCAGGGCTCTCTGATTATCCAAGGTTCTTTTGTTCTTGTGTTCTTGACTTTTATAAACACGGACACTGGGGCTGAGCCCCGGTGGCGCAGTGGTTGTGTGCGGGACTGCGGTCCATGGGGTTGGTGGTTCAAATCCAGCAGCAGCTCTCCAGGAGCAAGGCTGGGCCTCCTACTCCCACCAGGGGGCAGTGATGGCCACCCACACAAAAAAACAACCAAAACACACCCACAGACATTCTCTTCTTTTGTGATGAACTTATTTCCATTGGCATAATGCCCTTACTGTTTACCCATGCTGTGAGATAGTTGTATAGCCTCTGCTGTCCTTTAACAACTCATCTGTTGATGGATTTCTTGTCTCCTGTCAACATCTGGAAGCCTAGCTTCCTTTACAGACATCCCTGTGAATTGGCAGTGATGTTCCCCTGGGTCCAGGAGAGTCTTAGCACAGGGACCCTGGTCAAAGAATGCTCTCTGCTCCCAATTTCTTGATAGGGCATCTCTTTGTTCTTCGCTTGCTTTCAAACCTCTTCTCGTAAAACCTTGTCCTGTAGATCTTATCCAGCCTCTAATTCCTGCCCCGTTGTCATCGCTGAGGAGAGGATTTAAAGCACAGGGTAATTACAGCTGATCACAGACCAGTGGATAAACACGTAATCCTAAGAACCAGGACCTAGCCAAGTTGACAAATACGCAGGACATAATTCACTCCATAACAACCAGGAAGTACTCTGTACTGCTCCACGCAGGGACATCATGGGTTAGAGTTGACTCATGTGCAGCGATCTGTGTATCTGTATTCCAAAAGAAGGCTAGAAAGTCCATTCCACTCTACAATACACCCCCTCCTCATTGATTGCAACGCCTGGCTTCTAAAGACCAGATTGTTAAGCTCCCCCCAAAAATAAATAATGGCATTACATGAAAATGGAGGAGGGCAACATCATTCCTTCACTGCCAATTACATCACTCCCTGTCAAACCGCTGGGAATCATGGTCTAGAAGAGCCCGTTCCATTATCCTTTCTCTGGAGTGCCTCCTAGTCCATTGTGTCTACGTAGCAGAGATTGTTTATCCATTCCTCCTTCGATGGGCTTTCGGGCGGTTTCTCTCTTTTCACTAGTGGAGGTAGCGCTGCAATATACCCCAACCCAAAACTCAAACCCAAGGACACCCACTGCCATTAAGACAATTCAGACTGACAGCCACCCTGTAGGACAGGCTAGAATTGCCCCCATGAGTTTCCAAGACTGTAACTCTTTTTTTTTTTTTTTTGGAGTAGAAAGTCTCATCTTTAGGAGTAGAAAGTCCCATCTTTGTCCCTCAGAGCTTCTGGTGGTTTGAAACCTCCGACCTGTTGGGTCAGCAGCCTGTGACACTTAGCCCCAAGGGGGCAAGGGTTGGTGAGAATTTGGGAAGGGGCCCATGATTGAAAGTTGATGCAGCCAGTGGTCCCCTGGGTGAGGCTAAGCGAGGCAGTCCACGTGGAGTTGACTGGAGGAGGATAAGATTTTGAGCTGGGGGATTGGGGCATATTGCTGCTGATTTTAGGCATGGCCTGTCCTGGTTTGACTTTCCTATGGGTGCGGATTCACAAGGTTCCAACTGGAATGGAGATTCTCCACATCAAAGAATATGCTTGTTTCCTTAGAGCACTGAATTGACGTAAGTGGGCAGTATAGAAACTGGATACCCAGAATTGGGGGATAGAGGCACAAAGTGGCTGGCTTATAAATTTTCATAGGTGGGGGGATATATTGATTGAATTATTATAGGCTTAAGTTTTAGATGTCCACATAACTATATTGGTTAAGTATAGAATGTTTTCATTTTCTTAAAAAAGAACATTTTTGTTTTGTTTACTTATATAACATTATATTTAAACATGACTCACATTTGAGTCATATGCATTTCATTTCCTGTCAGGAACAAGTATAACTTCATTATTGCTTTGTTTAAAATTACGTATGGCTAAAGAATTGTGTATTAGTATCAAGTTGGCAAGGGGAGAACTGTGATAGTTAGATTTATTGTACCAACGAGGCTTCCATAGGAACATGTGGGTGTAGCTTAATCAGGTGGCAACTTGATTGGAGGGCTACGAGATAAATGACTCTGCAACACGGCCCCCTTCCCTCTTTCTCCCTGGTGACTGAGCCAGCATTCTACTGCCTGAGCTAGTAGACTAATTGCTATATGGATTAATTACTGCTATATTCCCTCTCGCTATATAAGCCTATATATATATAACCTTAAGTATCCTGGTTTTGTTTCTCTAGAAAACCCTGGCTAACACACAGCCCAACGTGTAACCGCCACATTACCATGAGAATACAATGATGTTTGTATTTTTTCTTTAATTCTTGGCATTTCATGCAATGCTAAAGGGGAAAAAAGGCAATTGGACGTTCCTCCTCAAGGAAAATGTATTTATTTATTTTTAAAAAAACACATGTCACCCTCAAAGTACTCTCAATTGCGCTTAATGCATTTGTCAAATCTGTGATTCCATTCTTGCAAACATTATTCAAACTCATCAGTTTGGATGGCTGACAGCACCTCCCTCTTCTTTTCTTCGCCTCTTCCAACTTGTCAAATTGCTGTCCTTTCTTGCCCCTCTTCATAAAAGGATACAAAAAGAAGCTGCACGAAGCAAGGTCAAGTGCATGGGGCAAGAACGGCATGCCGTTTTCTGCCACAAACTGATACCCTGAGATGACTGTGTGAGCAGGTGCATTGTCGTGGTAGCAAAACCAGTTTCTGGTCTGCCACAAATCAGGCCTATTTTGTCACACACTGTTATGCAATCTTTTCAGACCCACTAAATAGAACATTTGATTAATAGTCCGACCTGGTGGAATGAACTTCAAATGCACCACGAGTTAACATTTTGGAACCTGGTCAACTGGCTGGAAAAATTCCATCCCAACGAAGGGTGACACAACAGAATGGGACAATGATTAAAGAGTATCTTTAAGAGTACCTGCAAATAAAGCCTTTGCTGGAGATAATGAAAACAAACAAAGAAACAAAAAAAAAACAGTTGCAGCAGTACAGAGTCAAAGAGCTGCCAGAAATTCAAGCCAGATTCAGATGTGGCATAAGGCATATCCTTATTGAGGTCAGATGATCTCGGTGAAAGGCAGAGAATCTCAGCATGATGTTTACTTCTGTTCTATTGACTATGCAAAGGCAGTTAGTTGACTGTGGGGAGTCATCACAAACAACGGGTAACATTGCAAGGAAGGAGAATTCTTTCACACTTCCCTGCACTCATGTGGAACCTGGACATGAACCAAGAGACCATTTAAAATCAGGAAAGGTGCAGGTCAAGGCTGTCTCCTTTCACCAAATGTCTTCAATCTGTATCCTAGAATATATCCAAAAGCTAGATTACTCAAAGAAAAAGTGCCATCCAAATTGGAGGAAGACTCCTTAGTAGCGTGTGATAAGCCAAGAGGATTTGAAGCACTGACTAATGTAGACAAAAGACCGCATCCTTCCATATTGATTACGCCTCAACATAATAAAAAATAAAAATCTTCCTCACAACTGGACCAATAAGCAATATCATGATAAATGGGGGTGGGGGGAGGAGGGGAGATTGAAACTGCCAAGAATTTCATTTGACTTGAATCCACAGTCAACACTCTCGGAAGCAGCAGTCAAGAAATCAAACAACATACTGTGTTGGACAAATACACAGCAGCAGACCTTGTTAAAGTATCAAAAAGGTATTTCTTTGAGGACTAAGATGTGCCTGATACAGACACGGTAGTCTCAAATCACCTCACATACATGCAAAATAAAGAGGATGAATGAGAAAGACCAAAGAAGAATTCTGGCTTTAGCAAAAAAGACTTAATATACCGTGAGCTGCTCGAAGAGCAAATGAATATCTGTTAGAAGTAGAGTCACAAAGAAGACTCCTAGGGCAGTTCGATGCTATGTCAACTTGAACCTGTGCGAAAGTGCAGGAGTGGAGTCCGACCTATCAATCAACTCACAGCCTGGGGATGTCTCCTTGGAGGTGTGGCTCTTTCTATGAGAGAAACAATGAGAATGTCGTTCTCTCTGCCCCTTCGTGCTCCCTGCTTGCTGGGACCCTGGGAGCCAACCTGGGAGCTGCCGGCAGCCTGCCCTGTCTCCACGAACCTTGTATCCACACAACTCTGCACTCACCAGACTGTGATCTCCCTGCGTCACACGGTGCCTTTCTGCATCATTGATTGACCTTCGGTGACATGAGTCTGAAGAGAGCTCTGTCTAACATTGGACTCATGGACTTGAGTTCGATTGAGCTGGGATGACTTCTTGATAGAAAATCCTTTCTTACATACACATCACTGATTTTGTTTCTCTAGACAACCCAGCCTAACACAGCTGCCTCGTAGGAAGAATGATGGGATTTCCTTTCGCATCTTTTGGACATGCTTTATCAGGAGGCACCGGTCCTAAGAGAAGGTCATCAGGATGGGTCAAGCAGAGCACCAGCATCAAAATAAAGAGGAAAGTCCTCGGTGAAACAAATGGACCCTGGCCCTAACAATGTCCTTAAATGTAGAAAAGATTGTGAGAATGTTGCAGGACTGGGTGGTGCTTTGTTCTGTTGTGCAAAGCTTTCGTATGAATTGGAGCCGACGAATTGACGCCACCACCACCTCCCATAGTCTTTGTGAATCCCTCAAAATGATGGAGTGAGACTAGGCAAATATGGTGTCTGTGCCTCACTAAGAGGACTGGATAACTTCCCCTGTTATAAGGTACATATACCTTATGTAATGGCTAAGGTTATGGGTTATGTGGGCTGGACCATGATGTTCAAAGATTTGACAGTTATATAAAATAGGTAGTCACCTTCCATCAAAAAACTGTGGTACATACATATAATGGAGCACTACGCAACCGTACAAAGCAGTGATGAACGCATGAAGCACATTGCTGCATAGGAAGAACTGGAAGAAATTATACTAAGTGAAGCAAGCCAAGCACAAAAGGACAAGTACAACATGAGTTCACTGAGGTAAGCCGAAAAATGCAAAGAGGGCATAGGGAAAAACTACTGTATACATACCGTACATTCCTGGGGTTAAATCCAGGGAGCATGGCAAGGGCGAGACCAAATCCAAGGATACATCCAATTAAAAAGGAGGGGAAAAGTAAAGAGAAAAAGAGACATGGGTAGCCAGGAACTAGGACATTAACCCACCCAAGGGGAAGATGTTGTTTACATCTCTGGAGGAGGAGGAGGGAGGGACCAGACTTAAACCCAGGGCACCACGACATGAATACAGCATGCCAGCGTGAAGCAGGGAACCAGTGGAGAGGTCTGAGGGGCTGGCCCCAATCCCTACTATGTGGCCAACCCTCCCCCCTCCAAAAAAAAAAAGGATTCATTTCAGAGGAAAGCACTGAAGCTACAGTTCAGGGAGAGGAACATGTCCAATCACAGCACAAAGGAGCAAAAGAAGGGGGAGGGAAAGAGAGTGGAGCGCATCCTGGCCCACCAAGCACTGAGGACAATATTCCCGCTCAGAACAGCCAATGCACAGAGAGGATCAGATGGCCGGCCCCGCTACACGACACACCATCTCTCACTGACTCATAGTGCTACAGGGAACAATACTGGAGACACAGTGGAAGAATCGTGCTCCATCTGACCCCACCACACCAGGGTGAAACACTAAGGGCATACAGCAGAACAGCAAGGAGAGTATGGCAGTCATGTACTTATGTTAATTTTATCATTGAAATGTAGGGGTGGAGTCTGGCCTGTTCATCTGGAGAAAGCCATTGAGTAGCCAATGAGGCCTCCGTGTGGGCATGGCTTTCACCTGAGACTCCTGGGAAATCTCGCGGTATTTCCCTCATGAAGATGAGAAGCTATCTCCCCCAGTTGTTGGGAGTTAGTTTCGGAGACGATTAATCACGGACAAGACAAGCTGGCAGCGTTGGAGAAGCTGGAGGAGCCGGCGGAGAGACCACACGGCTTTGCTGTGATGGAACCAGACCTCTGAAGCTGGGGCAGCCAGGAGACCTCTGCCAACAATGAGTTGCTTCTGTTGATGAAGGCGCGGTGCCCTGCCAGCACCGGGATTCTGCACCCACTGACCTGTGACTTCGTGAGTCGGAAGAAGACTTTATAGACTGATTTCGGGCATATGGGTTAATACCAGACTTATGATTTTGAACTGGACTGGGCTGGGATGCTTTCTCAATGTCCTGTTCCCCTTGAATATAAACCCATACCTTATATCCATATGCGTGGCTTTGAAATTTGTTCCTCTCGTCTATCCAGACTAACACAGGGAACAAAGCAATGAAGTCCCTGGGGAGTATCAAAAATAGACTGTGGGGTCAGGGTGAGGTACCCCATCAGACTCAACTGGAATACACTCCTAATGGCCAACAAAGAGACTTGGAACTATTTAAAGGCTTTTCTTTTTTGTTGTCATTTTGTTGTTGTTTTGCTTTCTTTTGCTACTTTGTTTTACTTTGTCTTGTTCTTGTGCTTTTTATTGACTCTGCCTGTTTATCAAGATAAGGTAGGTCGGACAAGCAATCTGGAGGAGAAAACAAAGGGACCAATGGCTCTGGGAGAGAGGGACAAGGGAACAACAAGTGATCCAAAATTGAGGGCCAAGAGGGTGTAGGATGCCTCATAGGGCTTGATCAAGGGCAACAACGTAACTGAGAGGAATTACTGAAACCCAAATAAAGGCTGAACATGATAGTGGGACAAGAGGAAAGTAAAAGGAAATAGAGGAATGAATAGGAGTCAAAGGGCATTTATAGAGACCTAAATACAGGCATGTACATATATAAACATATTTATATATGATAATGGGAAAATAGATCTATGTGCATATATTTATAGGTTTAGTATTAAGGTAGCAGGCACATTGTGTCTCCACTCAAGTACTTCCTCGATGCATGAACACTTTGTTATAATAACCTGGCATCCCATGATGTTCACCTCCCTGACATGATCACCAAAGGCAAAATGGGTGCATAAGCCAATGTGGTGAAGAAAGCTGATGGTGTCGGACTACCAAAAGATATAGTGTCTGGGATCTTAAAGGCTTGAAGATAATCAAGCGGCCAAGGTAAACAAATGGCCATCTAGCTCAGAAGCAACAAAGCCCACATGGAAGAAATACACCAGCCTGTGTGATCACGAGGTGTCGAAGGGATCAGGTACCAGGCATCCAAAAACAAAAAATCATTTCACTGTGAATGAGAGGGAGTGCAGATTGGAGACCCCAAGCCCATCTGTAGGCAACGGGACATTCCCTTACAGAAGAGTCACGGGAAGGAGACAAGTCAGTCAGGGTGTAGTACAGCAATGAGGAAGCATACAACTTTCCTCTATTTCTTTTTTCTTTTTTTGGGGGGGGCATCACTGCTCTCCTTGGTGGGAGTAGAAGGCCCAGCCCCACTGCCGGAATTGAACCTCCGTCCCACTGGACCGCAGTCCTGCGCACAACCACTATGCCACCGGGGCTCAGCCCTTTCCTCTATTTCTTTAATGCTTCCTCCCCATGACGATCATGATCCCAATTCTACCCTACAAATATGGGTAACCCAGAGGATGTACACTGGTACAGAAAGGAACCGAAAAGTGACCCCTTCAGGACCAGTGATGAGAGTGGCAATATCTGGAGGGTTGAGGGAAGGTGAGGTAGAAAGGAGGAACCGATTGCAAGGATCTACATAAAACCCCCTCCCTGGGGGATGGACAACAGAAAAGTGAGTGGAGGGAGACATCGGACAATGTAAGATATGACAAAATAATTTATAAATGATCAAGGATTCATGAGGGGAGAGGGTGGGGGAGGAAGTGGAAAATGAGCTTATATTATGGGCTCACGTGGAAAGCAAATGTTTTGAGGATGAGGACAACAAATGACACAATGAATGCATGTACGGATTATGATAAGTGTTGTAAGAGACCCCAATAGAATGACTTTAAAATGCCCATATTTTTGGGGCCATAAGATGCACTTTTGGGCTGAGCCCAGGTGGCGTAGTGGTTGTGCGCAGGACTGCAGCCCACTGGGCTGGAGGTTCAAATCCAGCAGCAGCTCTCCAGGAGCAAGGCTGGGCCTCCTACTCCCACCACCAGGGGGCAGTGATGCCCTCCCCAAAAAAAACAAATCAAAAAACAAAAAAGACACCCTTTTTTCCCCAAAAAAAGTGTGTGTGGGAGGGAAGGGTGTGTCTCATGGTCCAAAGGTGTGGTACCCCAGAACATTTTAGTATACTGGTAGTATGTGGTTTAGAATATTTTTTCTTGTTGTCCTGCTCTAAAAACTGGGTGTGTCTTATGTTCAGGTGCATCTTATGGTACAAAAAATACACAATAAATAAACAAGCAGCCACCTAGCTGAGAAGTAACAAAGTCCACCCAGAAGAAGCACACCAGCCTGTGTGATCCTGAGGTGTCCATGGGATCAGGTATGAGGCTTCAAAGACCCAGAACAAAAAAGAAATCATATCAATGTGAATGAGGGCGGAGGTGGACTCTCTGCTGACTATTGGACATCCCCTTACAGAAAGGTCACAAGGAAGAGATGAGGTACGCAGGGTGCGGTGTAGCACTGCGGAAACATACAACTTACCTATAGCTATTTAATGCTTCCTCTCCCCTCCCCCCCCCCATCATGACCTCAATTCTACCTTACAAATCTGTCTAGCCCAGAGCATGTCCACAGGTACAGATCAGAGCTGGAAACACAGGGAATTCAGGACAGATAAACCCCTCAGGACCAATAATGAGAGTCGGGATACCAGGAAGGTAAGGGGGAGGAGGGGAGAGAAAGGGGGAACTGATCACAATGATGGACATTCAACCCACCTCCCAGGGGCATGCACAGCAGCAAAGAGGGTGGAGGTTAAGACGTGGGAAAAATTATAATGTGTCAATCATCAAGGGTTCGTGAGGGAGAGGGGAAAAATTAGGAGCTTATACCAAGAGCTCAAGTAGAAAGAAAATGTTTTGAAAATGATGATGGAGGGCTGAGCCCCGGTGGCGCAGTGGTTGTGCGCGGGACTGCAACCCACTGGAATGGAGGTTCAATTCCAGCTCACAGGAGCAAAGGCTGGGCCTCCTACTCCCATTACCAGGGGGCAGTGATGCCTAAAAATAAATAAATAAATAAATAATAAAAACAAGAGAAAATGATGATGGCAACAAATATATAGATGTGCTTGACACAACAGATGGATGGATGGGTTGTGATCAGAGTTGCATGTAAAATGATTTTTTTTTAAAGAGAGTTACAGGCTTGGAAACCCACAGGGGGAAGTTTTACCCTGACCTCCAGGGTCACTGCGCCTTGGAGTCCACTCAGTGGCATTGAGATTGGTTTAAACAGGGCAAAGAAAGCACAGGCATGTATGGCCATCCCGGATGAGGGAAACCTTGGTGTGCACCCAGCAAATGGAGCCCGTTGATTCTCAGCCACGGTTTTCAATACAGAGGGCAGAGAAGTAAGGAAGCCCTCACCAGATCATGCTTGGTCGCCTCAGTCCCTGCAGAAGTGGACAAAGGGCCGTGCTGAGACACAGACACAGCTGCAGGAGAATGGGTTGCAGGACAGATTATGGAGCTTCTACTGCCTGGCCATGCGGTGGTCCAGGTATAGCTTATGATATTGCGAGCCCGTGTCATCATCATGCAGTGGCTAGAAGACCATCTCAGGACTGCTGCCCTGCCCTTGGACTCAGAAACTCACAGGGCAGTTCTACCCTGTCCTGGAGGGTCTTTCTTGGCATGGGTCCAATGGCAGTGAGTGGGTCAATGAGTGTATGAATCCTTCTGGTCTCAGGTTGTTTTCCCAGGGGTATATGGGGATGTCCAAGCCTCTAGAGCATCTCTCCTTCCTTGGAGAAGAACTCTTGGTGGCACTGTAGGTTAAGCATCAACCTTCTAACCTCAAAGTTGGTAGGTCAAACAGAACCCACTCCTTCTCCAGAGAAAGACTGTCAACCCCAATAAAGATTTATAGACTCAGAAATCTCCATCAGTCCTAAAGCCTATGAAGTGAAATTGGATTCTTTTTTTTGGAGAGGGGGGCAATCACTGCCTCCTGGTGGGAGTAGGAGGCCCAGCCTTGCTCCTGGAGAGCTGCTGCTGGATTTGAAC
>PVJH01044716.1:0-12838 GCA_004026705.1 Nesogale talazaci | reverse complement strand
CACAAGGAAAACTACTAAGGACCATGAGGAGGTTACTTAAGAGGTGTCAGCGTGTACAGAAAAACAAAAGGGTATTGGGAAGTGTGAGGTCTGAAGATGCCTTGGTTTCCAATTGATGGTTCCGACAAACTAGATGCTGCCCACTCTCTGGGGCACAGCACAGGGGCAGGGAGGGGATGTGAGGAGAGAACCCTGGGCTTAGAAATTCTGAGACCTTTGACCTTGACCACACACCTCTTATTGAACACCTTCTTTCACTATGGACTAAGGTGCATATTAGTTCAAACAGTTACCCTACAATGGGCTCAGAAAGAAGAGGGGGGTCCAGTCTTTATCACTTTCTGTTTAAGGACAGGGCTCCCTCACATGCAAATTATTCTTCAGGCACTAGGGTAAAATTAACCCGTGGGCTGGGAAGGCTAGCACTTCTATTTAGACTGGGCTGTGGGTCTCTTGCGGAAGCAGAGCTCTAGTCTAAAGATGCTATTCCTTTGTGTTCTCCTGTGCCTGGTGGCAGCTCCCCAAGGTGAGAGATTGAGCTCTCTGACCTGGATCTATGGGGATGGTTGTGACTTCAAGTGACTGACAGGGACCACCTGTGTTTGTTTGCAGGGGTCCTGTCTCAGGTGCAGCTTCAGGAGTTGGGTCCAGGACTGGTAAAGCTCTCCCAGAAAATTCCCCTTACCTGCATTGTCTCTAGTTCACCATCACCAGTGACTACTGCTGGCAATGAACCCGCCAGCCCTCAGGAAAGGGGCAGTTGATGAGAAGTATATGCTCTGATGGTAGTGCATATTTTAGCCCATCCTTGCAAAGCGAACTATTGATCACCAGATATATATCAGAAAACCAATTCTTCCTGCAGGTGAGTTTCCTGACTGCTGAGGACACAGCCATGTATTACTGTGCAAGAGAAACACACAGTGAGGGGAAGTCAGTGTGAGTTGAGACAAAACCTCCCCTGCCGTGACACACTGGGCAGCAGGGGGCGCACAAGATCCACTCAGTCAAATCACCCAGCCCTAGACAGGCACAGATGAATGAGATGGAGGATTTCCTGTTGGAATTAGGGCTTTCTCTCAAAATCCCCAGCAACAGTTTGTCGCTATCTTGTCTAAATTTTCTCTTCACTGCAAACTTAAAAACTCGTATGTAAAAATGAAAAGGGCTGAATGGTGCATATCCAGACTCCTCTCCCCACTTATTTCTTGAGTCAGGAGTTGGTGGGTCCTTAGGACCCCTGCAGGTCAGCTTTCTCCCTGAGGTTAGTTTTATGTCTGGGCTCACACCGACTCACTCTTTCCGTGAAAGGTTTGGAGGTAAAGAAAACAACAAATTGAAAACACACTGAATAGGTTACAGTAGAAGGAAGTATGATCTATAGATATTGATATTGATTTATATGCCACAGTAAAATACTGATTACAAAAACCTAGCTGAAAGACAATGATTTCTGAGCACAATGTTCTCTTCCTCCAGCCCCTCATTGCCCCTGTCCTTTCGTGGGCTCCCATATGTCCTGTACCCCAGAAAGAGCACAGGATGTAGTTCGTTGGAACCATCAATTGGACACCCAAGTTATCTTCAGACTTCACACTCTCCAAAACCTATTTTATCTGTACACCCTGACCTCTTAAGTAACCTCCTCACAGTCCTTAGTTTTCCATGTGAGGGGGTAACATCTTTGAAAAGCATGAATACCAGATTGGTCCTAAAGAGTTGGGGCTGATCATGTTCCCAAGATCTACCTCTTCAGTTCCACTATCTACTCACTGAACCCTTGAAGAGATCCCCTCCAGTTTATGGGTCTTTTGAACCACTAAAATGTCCAACCGAGATTCATGAAAGTTTGAGGAAATGATTCACGTGGTGGTGTGTTCTGGTCAGTCCAAAATCTGAAGACCAAGAAAGGATAGACCAGACACTGGGTCCAAGGGACATGCCTCACTCCTAGCTTTGCATTTTATTTATGCACATATGACCTGAAGCTTGTGGCAGAATTTTTCCAGTGGGCATTGGTCTGCTACTAAGGTTATTCAGCCAGAATTTTTATGACTTTCAGTCATAGTCATCACCAATCCCACTGCTCTTAAACAAGCAACAGACACATTATAGCCCAGAGCCTGGTGACTGAGGTTAACCTCAGTGTAAGTAACAAGATTCAAGTGGCAGAGGGTCTTAGGGAAGAACGTGCCACCTAGAAAAGTTGGGCCTTAGAAAAGACAATATTTTAACTCTGTAGTCTCTAAAAAAATGCAAGAATCTGAATAAGATATCCAACCATTGGTTTGGTGGAATAGTCAAAATGATTCAAAATCAGTGGAGTCATGATTTTAGTATAAATATTCAATAGATCAATAAATTTAAAATAATCATTTAGGAAAATAATAAGATTGACAGTAAGAGCCAAGATCAATATTTTAGATCTTGAATCAAAAAACATTTTCTTAGACCCAGTAGAACTATCCATTAAACTTAGGTTTATCCAACCAACTGTTCCTTAATTTTATCTATTTATATTACATCATTTTATTGGGGGCTTGTACAACTCTTATCACAATCCACTCATCCATCCACTGTGACAAGCATATTCGTTTATTTGTTGCCCCCATCATTCTCAAAACATTTGCTTTGCAGGGTCTGCCAGCTAGAACTCTCGTGCTGACCACTATGGCAGCTCTACAGGCCATGGCAGGAGTCTTACCTGAGTTACCTGAGACAACTCCAGGTAACACTCCTGATCAATCATCTGAAAGCTTACAGCTGGAGGGAATGTTGCTGCATGAGCCACAGGAGCTGGAAGGCAGTGTAAGCCCAGGAAACAGCTTCCCTGTGTGTGGTGGGATGCTGTCAGCAGGGGACTCTCTGAATACACTGAGCCTAACACCCAAACAAGATACTAATTCATGGAGGGAAAATGAGCTTATTTTTTGTAGTTTCTTTTAACTTCACAAATATTCTTGTTGTTAGGAACTCTTTTTATTTCAACTCTAAGTCTATGAGATAATGATGAAGTATCTTTATTCCTTCTTAAAACATTCTGAAATGTCATAGGTGGGAGGATCTTTAGGGATGACATGATCTGTTTCCCTGTGCTGAGATGTATGAAAAAATTCTGGTAGACCTGGTCTTGATTCCTTTACATGGGGAGGATAAAGATTGTGTTTCATGTCACTAGATTATCTGGGTACTTCTGTTGGTGACATATATAAAGCTAGATTAAATATGAAATCTACACAGATGTTGAAATGATAGGTAAAGACCTCAGAGACAGGAATGTGTGCTCCGAAGGATACTACTCACACTTTTCCAGGACGAGTCGAGTGCCAAACCCAGGGGCTCCATTCAACCCTTTTCATCTTTACAAATACAGCTCTCACATGCAAATGCCGAGTAGACCACCAAATGAAGTCACAGCACATGCATACTTAAACTCATATTTTTCTAACCCTGGAGAGCATTTTCTGGGTATCATGAATCTTACCCACATGAACATCAATTGTGTGTTTTCCTCTTTCTAGTGGCAACTTTGAGAGGGGTACTTCAGAGATTTCCTACACGAAGTCAGGGGGTGCAGCACCTGAGCACAGGACTGTTTCTCCTTATCTCCAGAAGTCCTGGCCCAAGTGCAGTTATGAGAGTCAGGCCCTGGATTGGTAAAACCTTCACAGACCTGTGAAAACTTCTCACCTGCCCTGCTCTGGATTCTCTTTAACCAACTATGATGTGCACTGGATCTACCAGGCCCTGGGAAAGGGACTGGAGTGGATTGGTGGAATATGGGGTAAAGGGGCATAAAGTATTGTCCAGCTCTCTAGTTCTGAGTCTGCATCATCAGGGATACCACCAAGAGCCATGATTACTTAAGACTGACTTCTGTGAATCCTGAGGACACAGCCATGTATAACATGATGGGAAGTCAGTGCGACACAGACACAAACCTCCATGCAATAGGCAATAGTTTTTGGAGATCCAAGAGAGTAGTTTTCTCTTAGTCACTGTGGTTCTCCACCTTGTCAGCACCTCTCCAGAGGCCATCCTGCAGTAAATCCAGGGAAAGTTCATGAATCTGAATATGTCTTTTCCTTGGAATGGCTCTTTGTATCTTTCACCATCTATCCAAAGGCAGATGTCGTAGTAATGATATTGATGAGATCTCAGTTTACAATTCAGAGTACTACCTAGTGCTGTTTGTTCTTAGA
This sequence comes from Nesogale talazaci, assembly GCA_004026705.1. Lineage (NCBI taxonomy): Eukaryota > Metazoa > Chordata > Mammalia > Afrosoricida > Tenrecidae > Nesogale > Nesogale talazaci. The sequence continues at coordinate 8,636 of PVJH01044716.1, read as the reverse complement.
GTTAAAAATACTCCAAAAACACAAACTTAGTGTCATGATGATGCCTATAGTGACATTCCCTTGAGTTTTCAAGGCAATAACTTTTTATGACAGTAGAAAGCCCCATCTTTTGTCAATGGAGCAGCTGGTGGATTCAAACTGCTGACATGTGGACCTCAGCAAAGAGCATGATCAGTATGCTAAAGGACTCCTTATAAAAATATTAATGCAGAAAAATTACGTATTCCAAATTTTCTCCAAGTCATCAGATAGATGTCAAATATTCTCATTCCAGTGAGTGATCACAAATGTACATCTATATAATAATTATAACTTAGAATGACTTGGATAGTATTGTATCTGTTGACATTGTTAGGTATTGAGTTCCCTTCAACTCACAGATTCTATGAAATGTATGAAATAATGCCAACAGTGCCCTATCTTCACTATCACTACTCTGTTTGGACTCACCATTGCAGCCTTTGTGACAACCCATCCTTTCAAAGTCCCTCATGTGCCTTATTATTTATTGATTTTCTATCATGAATGATGTCTTTCTCAGAGGAACGGTATCAGAAAAACTTGTCTGAAGCACTTGAAGCTAAGTCTCCTGATTCTAAGGAACTCTGGCCATACTCCCTTCACAACAGATGTTTTGTTGTCAGCCCATCCTATGGTACTGTGAAGTCACCATTTTTCCAATGGCTCTTCTCATAGTTCATATTCATGTAATAGTATTAAAAATACCACAATGAGTATCCTCCAAGTGACATTTTAAAACCCTGTAATATGAGCTTCTGGGTGCAGATAGAAGAGACACAGTGGTTCCATGGGGCTGGTATTGGGTTGTTCACTGCAAGCTCAGGGATTTGAACCAGCCAACTGTTCCTTCTGAGCAAGACGAGGGGTCTACTCCTGAAAATATCTACAGCCAGAGAAAACCTAAGAAGCAGTCCAAAGCAGTCACATATTGTTACTATGAGTCAGATTAGATGCAATCGCAGTGGGTTTGATTTTTTGGGAAGAGATTGCTAGCTAGCCCCATTGCTTGATTTGCTGATTTTCCCTCAGAGTGGAAGTGTATCTGGTGTGGTCTTGGCTCTAAGACCCCATAAAGAATAAGTTAATGCATGAATTAATGGACACCTGTGTTCCAATCAAACAATACAGTTACACTGGAACTCTGATTAATTTTGTAATGCCAATACTGGATTTTGGGGAGGCTACAAATTCAATGTAGGCTTGTGGGTCATAACACTCCCATCTCTGACATCGACTGCATTCAACTTGGTTCAAGAAGGAGCTCTGGAGACACGTCCCTGAAGAGCTGCAGAGCTTGTCCAGGAACCTGCTGCTCATTGTCCCCACCTCTTAACAACAGTCAGCAAGACTCAAAGGCAGAAGCCAGGTGTGGTTTCTTATTTAAATGACATGACTTCCCCAGCCCAATCAGGAGATTCCAGAGTCTACTGGGTCAGGGAGACTGATTCATCTGCCTCCTTGCTCTTCCTCCTTCTGACAGTGTTGCAACTCACCTAAGGTCAGCGGCCATGAGATGCAATGGGTCACAGCAGATTCAAAGGCAGGTGGGGCATGTAATGCTTGGTTCATGGTGCAGCGAGAGGAGTCAGGCCCTCAGGGGGTCAAACCTTCACAGACTCAGTCTCTCACCTACACCTTTACTGGGACTCCATGTCCAGCACCTGCTACTTAGGATTGAATCAGGCAGATCCCTGAGAATAGTCTGGACTAAAAGGACTCACTACAGTTCAAAGTGGGACAGAGATGATGTGACACGTGTCAGACGCTCTAGTACTCTCAGCGAAGGCACATGCAAGAACCAGCTCTGCCTGCAGCTGAGCTTCATGACAACAGAGGACCTGCTGTGCGTGACTATGCAGGAGACACAGTGAGGGCATGTGGAGTTGTTGCACTGAGAGAGCATTCTGACCTGCAGGGGGTGCTCAGCACAAAGAGCACAGGCCCTGAATTCTGGGCCTTTGCTACATAAATGACCTTTTTTTGAGGGTCCTTTGTACAGACACACCCAAGTGTTAGGAAATATTACTGATATAAAACAGAAATTCTGAACGAGAACCACAAATTATAAAGCTATTATTTATTGACAGAGTACTCTGATGTCTACTAAAGCCTCAAGTCAAAGTTTTTCTTTTTCAAACACATTCAGAGAGTTTCAAATCATGTTCTTTTAAATGTGCTTTGCATTTTGTGAACAAAAATAAGACCGAAGGAGAATATCAGGGATGTTGAGTGGATAAGATTTCCTTACATATTTTCACAACGAAGCCAAATTTAATATAAAACACTGTAAACTATCTTAAACACATATATTTGTTGTTGCTGGATGACATGGTTTCTTCTCGCACATCTTGCTTCCAGAAAACATTCTGTTTTTCCTCTGAGACAGCTCTATGTGCGCTCTTCACAGTCACTGCTGGGTTCAGTATCTTTTCCCAAAGCTGTAATTTTCAGGTCATCAATTTTTCTGCAGTCTTCCATATTCATTGTCTAGTTTCCAAAGGAACGTGAGCCAAAATAACACCATACTAGCTGGTAATGTATTGAGTTGCTAGCCACAGAGCTACTTTAAACCCAGCATCCACTACTTGGGAGGAAGATTAAGTTACGCTTGCCTATAAATATTCAGAGCTCTGGAAACCCTGAAGAGCAGTTGTATTCAGTCTGAGGGGTTTGCTACGAGCCTGAATGACACAATGGCAAGAGTTAGGTTTTGAGGCAGAGATTATGTTTTGCTTGCTTACTTGTATGATTACTTGAGCAATTGTCCCTCAGTGCAGACTTCCTGGTGTGTATGTGGTTCTCATATCTGGCAATGAGCAAAGCAGTGTGTGAATGAGGCCTTGATGTATTCAAGGCAAACCGTACAAGTTCAATGAAACTCTCGCTAACTGAAGATTGCAAACGTTGGGATCTGTGGAAGCTGCAAGCTTACCCGTGGCTGTGAGCCCCTTTGCCTGCATCAGCATTGCTTCAGTAACAACTCCTGAGAAGCCATGTGGAACTGTGACTCGTGTTTTCACATGAGTCAGAGTTTTTTTTTTAGGGGGTGGGCATCACTGCCCTCTGGTGGTGGGAGTAGGAGGCCCAGTCTTTGCTCCTGTGGAGCCGCTGCTGGAATTGAACCTCCATCCCAGTGGGCCACAGTTCGCGCACAAACACTACGCCACTGGGGTTCAGCCAATATGAGTCAGATTTTACACCACTCAGTGACACCCGCAGGCAAATACCAGTCAGCGTTTATTGTTTAAATGTAACTTCTCACCAGGGGCTTCAGAGTCTGCTTTACTTCATAAATGTCTGTCTCCTTCCTCTTCCTCCTGATGGTGCTGGTTCTCCCATCAAGTCAGAGTCAAGGAGAAGGATATACTCACAATCAGGTGGGGTATTTAATGTATTGTTTTGTCCCCAGGTAGACTGTACCAGGTGCAGCTGCAGTCAGACCCCCAGGTGGTGAGCCTTCCCAGACACTGACCGTCACCTGCAGCATCACTGGTGACTTCAGCACCAGTTCTGGTTGGATCTGGTTCAGGCAGCTCCCTAGGACAGGTCTTGAATGAATGGCAAGAACCTACTAAGACAGCTCACAGTGGTACAGAGATTACACGCCATCTCTCCCAGATCGTCTAGCCATCAAGCCAGACATAGCCAAGAACCAGTTTTCCCCGGAGCTGATCTGATTACTGAGAACAAGGCCATGTGTTCCTGTGAGAGACACATCTTGGAAGTAAGTCAGTGAAAGCCCATACACAAAACTCCCCTGTAAGGAGGGGGAGTGGTCTGCATAGGGTGCTCCGGACACAGAGCTCAGCACTCAGACCCAGGAGCAGGTACAGATAGAGTTTATGCTCTTGCTATGCTCCTAAGGTTCTTATCCAACTCATCGCTTCCTCAAAAAAATCTCTGTACTTTTATGAGCCAGTGCCTTTGCCAGATATGATGCAATTTAAGAGTCAACTAAAAAGTACTCTCACATGCAGAAAAATCAGCCTGTCTGCACTACAGAGGATATAACTGTGAGGTGTTGGAACCCACCGCTCTCTAATGAAAGTCATGAAGCCCAGGAGGGAGTTTCCCATAAGATTCAGAGCACATGGAGTGCCTGGGTTGCACAAAGGTTTATGAGTGTTATTGAGAAGTTGCTGGTTCGATCCACGCAATGACACCTCGAGAAACAGACATGACTCAATGTTTCAGAATGGACAAACTCATTCCACAGACCTTAGTGGGATTCTTCAGTTTTCACTTTTTGAATTTCTTCAAAATTCACTTTTCACCCAGAAGGCTGTCTGGTTCACTGTTAAGCAAAAGCAGAATGGGTTTCAGAGTTGATTCTACTCCTCACACAGATTTAAGAACACTGTTATCAGTATTAGTTTGGAAACTGATTTTCTCTGTGTTCACTTTCTTCTTCTAGCTCAGAAGGTCGCCAATGGGCACAAGGAGAGGAAAAATTACTCTGTTGTTCATTGAGTTGCTGTGGGTCGGAACCAACTTAATGGCACCTAGCAACAACAAAACAGGTGTGACACCCCAGTCGCTGCTGTTAAAGTCCAGTGATGTGGTGGGAAAGCACATGAGTCACAGGTCCACGGGGTTTCTCCAGAGCTGGTTCCTGAAGCAACTCGGATACAGGCAAAGATGCTCACAGACTTGCTTGAGTGTGCAGCCTCCAAAGATCCTAATGTTTGCCATCTTCAATGAACACGTTTCATTGTACTTGTACAGTTTAATTTGACTACATTCAAGGCCTCATTCTCAGAGTAGCATATCACTTGTATCTAAATACCCCTACCGCAACTATCTTCTAAATTAATCAGAACCTGAAAAAACAACTCCATGTACTATAACATACTATGCTATTGATAAGTGTCCTACCCACAACTGAGCTTTAATATATCTAAAACACTGTTACCAGGACCAGTTCAAGCAGTTGGGAATATTTGATCTGAGCAATCTGAAACCTGAGGGCACTGGCATGCATGAGTCTAAGAGAAGCACCAGAAGACTCCATTAAGGGATGAGAACACACCTCTCAACTGACAAAAAGTCAAGAGGACCCTGGGCAGGAGAGAGAACTCACTGTACATGGTATACAAGTTTTTCTGCAGGAGCAGGTGCAGGGAATAAGTGTTTGTTTCCTTTAGTGGCAGAGTCTGACACGTTGCCTGACCTATTTATGATTTGGAGTCTTGTTTCACTATGTTCTCCAACTCGACTAAGCTTTCTCTTTTGTGATACCTTTCGGAGTAATTAACAGTAGAGGCTGGGTACCATCTAGTTCTTCTGGGCACAAGGTTGTGGAGGATGAGGTTCACGGTGGTCCATTCATTCTCTGGATTGTTTCCATACATCATCTATTTTCTTTACTATTTTTATGGTACTTCTGTGTTGTCTCCAGTGGTTAGCAAAGAATATGTAGGTGGGGCAGACACAACTGGCATCTGGGTGGGCGCTCTATTGCTTGGTATAGCTGTGGTCCACCAGGGTGAGCTCTCTTTCATGCACTAAAAGCTGGAAGAGCAATGAGGTACCTATGCACTCTGTGGAAGTCTGGAAGGCCCTCCCCTCACAAGTGTGGTCCATGTTGGTAGAAGGATAGCAATTCAGAATACTTCTGATTTCTCCATGTGCTTAGTCCTAAGTGTCTAGTACCACACTTGGCCCAGGTCAAACTCTAGCACCTCTTCCTTTGTTTTGAAAGCTTTGTTACACTAACTAATGAAAGGTTCTCTTGTTGGAAATTTTCTCAAGCTTAATGAGACCTTACTTCCACATATGAGATTTTCCACATTTAACTTATGCAAAGGGTTCCTTTTCTTTGTGAAATCTCTGATGTGCTATAAGGCATGGCTTCTTGCTGAAAGCTTTACCAGGCTCACCACATAAAATATTTTTCTCAAATATTAATCTGTAGGTGAGTTTTGAGATTTTCTTTCGGAATGAAGCCTTTGCCACACTTAACTACATATATGGGGTTATTCTGCTATATGCATTCACTGATGAACACTGAGCTTATACTTTGGTGAAAAAGCTATTCCACACTCACCACATGCATGGGGTTTCTCTCCAATATGAGTTCGCTGATAAACAGTGAAAGCAGTCTTCCCGATAAAAACTCTTCCACACTCACCACATACATGGATTTTCTCTCGAGTGTGAGTTCACTGATGATGAGTGACAGAAGTATTCTTGATAAAGACTTTCCCACACTCACCACATGCAAGGGTTTCTCTCCAATATGAGTTCACTGATGCTAAATGAGAGACTCCTTCCATTTAAAGACTTTGCCACATTGGTCACACACATAGGGTTTCTCTCCAGTATGAGTTGGCTGATGAACAGTTAGTCTATTCTTAATGAAAAAGGCATTTCCACATTCACCACATACAGGGACTTTCTCTCCAGTATGAGTTCGCTGATGGTAAGTGAGGGAAGTCTTCCAATTAAAGGCTTTGCCACATTCATCACACACATAGGGTTTCTCTTCAGTATGAGTTCACTGATAAATACTGAACAGATTCTTCATGGAAAAGACTTTTCCACATTCACCACATACATATGGTTTCTCTACAGTATGAATTCACTGATGAACACTGAGATCACTCTTCCTGGTGAAGCCTTTCCTATAGTCACTGCATACACAGGGCTTACCTGCCACATAAGCTTCCTGGTATTCCTTGCAGTATGATTTACTACAATAATTTTCAGTACATTCCAAGCTTTTATATAGCTTTTGTTCTTCCTGGGTTTTTTGATAACATTGAGTTTGAATACTTTATTGAGTTTTTGCACACAGTGACTGCATTCATAGGTCTTATCTAACATATCAATGATTTGGTGATCACAGAGCAAAGACTCCTCAATGAAGGCTGTCCCACATTTAACACTTGTGTGTAGTTTCTCAATTTCATTGGATTCCTGGTGATGAATGTATTGTGACTTCATCAGCCTGGATTCTTCACACTCATGGATTTTCTGCTTAATACAAAATTGCTCTTGTTCAATGTGGAAAAAGGCTTATCATCTTCATTGAGCATAACTGACGTTTGTAATTTGTTTCTTCTGTTCTGATTTAATTCCAGAGTGATTAATTTTGACTTTTCGATTTTCTCATGTAGTCCAAACATCCCATAATTTTCCTCTGGAGATAAATTATTTTTATGCTGAGAAACAAAAATTTCTCATGTATTAAATTTGCAGCATTGTTTCATCCTGTCCATGCATCTTTTACATTGCAAGTGCTCAAGCAAATGATCATCATTTTTCTGGATATCTATAAAAGAACATAACATTGATTCTTTTCAAGATCTTGATTTACAATGGCCCCTTAAATTATGCATTGATACAAAGTAGATCTTTAGTGACAAGTCCTTTATCAGAAAATAAGTAAAACACTATACTTAATGATTATTGCTTACAGGAAGAAATACAATTGCGTAATTAATCCAATGGGTAAAAACTGCTACTGGTGAAATCAGGTTGGATATGAAACTGCTGAATGAACACAGATTTGGTATTTGCTCAAAGAGAGACATAAAAATATACAAAACGATGCAATATAAGGAAGACATTGAGATCAATAGATTGCAGGAGTGCTAGGGCTTGCTAATTCAGGTTGGTAGAGGTCAAAATTATTCATTCCACCAATCTTTACAGAAAGACAACTAAGTACTGGAGTTGGGAATGTGAAAAACGCAGAATGTTCTACTTGGGAGAAAACAATTTTAAAGGTATATATGAAAGGTTATGGTACACAAATATATTTGTCATGTTTATGGAGCCTGTATTCAAGATTACACTGCTCATCTTTCAGTGTTGTCCTATGGTGACTTCCCAGATGCTCTGATGCCAGAAGTAATGCCACCCAGGATTTCAAATACAAGCAGGATCACTCATGGTAAAGAGGTCATAGCAGAATCTCCAGAAATAGGGACTGGGAGGAAGATCTGGCAATCTGCTTCTGGAATATGGACCCCTCAGACTTAATGCCAATGAAAGAACAATGAAGAAGCACTAACTCCTCAAAGTACAGTCAACAGTAATGATGTGGATGGATGAGAGCTTTGGGGATTTTCAGTGGTTGAAAAAGAAAATGAGAACAAATAGTTGCAAACAATCCCTAAATGTTGGAAGGTGAAATATATGAAGGATTATTAAGGAAAATTTGCAAGTTGTGAAAACTTAATGGAATGCTTAAAAATTGATAATGTATGAATTAATAAACTTAAATAGATTGGTATTGGTTATTTTTAATTAGATAATCAAGGGCTGAGCCCCGGTGGCATAGTGGTTGTGCGCAGGACTGCGGCCCACTGGGACAGAGGTTCAATTCCAGCAGTGGGGCTGGGCCTCCTACTCCCACCACTGGAGAGCAGTGATGCCCCGCCCCCCCCCAAAAAAAAAACAACTTAAAAAAATTAGATAATCAAGTGGTTCATAAGGCTGAGACTGACAAGTTCAAGATGACTGGCATTATATTCATCATCAAAAAGTACAAGGCAAGATTTTTCCTTAAGTGTAGTTCGATGAGTTGTAGGTTAATATTCATATGCCTGCAAGTAAGACAAGTTACTATAAGTGGTATTTAGATTTGGGCACCAACTGCTAAAGCAAAC
>PVJH01044715.1:0-12636 GCA_004026705.1 Nesogale talazaci | reverse complement strand
GTAGAACAAAGACCGTGTTTTCGAAGTAGATTGTCAGGTTTTTCTCCGGAGGCACCTGCAAGAGGATTTGAACCACTTAACTAGTAATTAAGTGTATAGCCTTTTGAACCACTCAGGGGCTGTGTGTGTATGTACATACATATATACATACAGGCACATACATATATGCCGTTACTCCATTTCATTGCAGGTTTCTTTTCATTTAAACCACTTTATTGGGGACTTGTACAGCTCTTAACACTATCCATCCATAAATCCATTGTGTCAAGCATATATGTATATACATTGCCATCATCAGTTTCAAAACATTTTCTTTCTACTTGAGCCCTTGGTATCAACTCATTTGTCCTCTTCCCCCCCCCCCCTCGTGAACCCTTGATAATTTATAAATGATTACTTTTTGGTGACCTTTTCTAGCCACTAGTCTTTCATGAACATATATATGTTCAAAGTAAATCAAAGTTGGTGAGGTAGATGCAGGATCCAGACATATCAAAAAGCATGTTAAGTGTCACACATGTTTACATGTTCCCACCCAGTCATTTGTGGGGGGTGGATGTGTGTGAAGGAGAGATGTGGGGGGACTCCTAAGGACTGTTGAAAGAAGACCCATACCAAGTAATTTCACGTACTATAATACCCTTGTTGAAAATTTTATTTTTGGACTTTTAATTCTACTCCACTTATTTAATTTGTCCATTTTTGTTGACAGTATCAGGCTATTTTAATTGCTATAGCTCAGGGGTGTCAAACTCAAAACACGGGCCATTTGGTGCAACAGGCAAGATTCACGCAGGCCACATCACATTTACAAATTTTTTATTTTGGAGGGGGGGGCGGGCATCACTGGGAGTAGGAAGCCCAGCCTTGCTCCTGGAGAGCTGCTGCTGAATTTGAACTGCCAAGCCAGTGGGTCGCAGTCCCACACACAACCACTATGCCACTGGGGCTTAGCCCCCTGCTTTTTTTTTGTGGGCATCACTGCCTCCTGGTGGGAGTAGGAGGCCCAGCCTTGCTCCTGGAGAGCTGCTGCTAGGTTTGAACCACCAACCCCGTGGGTCGCAGTCCTGCACACAACTACTACACCTCCGGGGCTCAGCCCAATTTTATGTATTTATAAAACTAAAATTATTCTTTTTTACCCGAAACTTGCCAACACTTTTCTCCTACTAGTTTTCTAATATCTGGATCCAAAGTCTAAGAACAGACATTCTTTATCAAGGCAGATTGGTGTTTATCAGTTAATTTTGGTGTGTATGTTTTATTTAGTTTCATGGATGAAAATAGTTGCTCACACAAGTACGTACTCCCCAAATAGCATAAAATTTGTGCAGCAAACTTTTTAATTCCAGGTATTTCTCACCTTAAATAAGAATATATTTTGGGAATTCCTATTTCTTGATATTTGCCTTGTAAAACTGAATCATTTTAGAAATCAATTCAAAATTTTGAATAAAATACTTAAATAAATTAGAATTTTTTGACAAGTGTTTGAATGCAGAGATGGAATATATAATATCTATAACCTAACAAAGGAAATGTAACAAATACCACAAACATATCAGTATACACTTTAAGATGTGTATAATTTAATGCCAACTTTAACAAAGTCCAATGATTATACATTTTCATGTATGTCTTATGTTGTGACCGGAAAATATAACAAAGTAACTAATCAGAAACACAAAATGTTGGACAGTTGACAAACGTGGTGCACAATCGTAATGGCTTCCCTCTAAAAATGTAAACTAGTACTTGCGCTAGGTATGATTCCTAACAGCCCAACCCAGAGTGCTCTTTTTAACCTGATCACTATTGGGATCTGTTTACGTACATTACGTGACTATTACTTCCAAATGTCACTGGAACTGAGTCAGCTTCAATAGTTAAAGGGTTAAAGGGAACTGAGCTTCAGTAGTTAAAGGATTAACGAGGGAATTGTGTGTATGATATTGTCTTGATCTCCTCAAAGTGCTATTTCTTCATAACAGTTTTTTAAAATTTTCATTCTATTTCAGAGCATCGAGGGCCACAAAAAATGACCTGTGAGGTTGCATGTGGCCTGCGGGCCGCTAGTTTGACAGCCCTGCCTGTGTAGTGTGTTTTGAAATCAGGAAGTGTGAATCTTCTAATACCCCCCACCCTTTTTCAGAATTACTTTAGTTATGGGGGCCCCTTTTCCATGTAATTTGAGGATTGGTTTTCCTTCATTTGTAAAGAAGGTTGTAATTTTGATCTGGATCATGTTGAGTTTATGTTTCACTTTCATGCTCATTTATTCTTTTTTTTTTGGGGGGGGGCATCACTGCCCTCTGGTGGTCGTGGGAGCTACCCAGCGCTGCTCCTGAGAGCCGCTGCTGGACTTGAACCGCCAAGCCCACGGACTGCAGTCCTGCACTCAACCACTTACGCCACTGGGGCTCAGCCCCATTTATTCTTTTAAGAGCAGTTTGACCAATTGCCTTTCTTTCTTAGATTGTCCTTATGTCTAAGAATGAAAGATGATGCTTTCTATTTCTGTAAAGAGTTACAGTCTTAGAAACTCTCGGGGGCAGTTCTACCCTGTCCCGTGCGGTCTCTTTAAGTCAGAATTGACTTGATGGCTGTGAGTTTGGTTTTTGGTTCTTATATGAGGCATATTTCTAACCCAGCTGCCATTATTAAATATGTGGAATTTGTGTTTAATATAGTTTTTAATCTTGTAGGTTTCAAGTTTCTTCTGTAGGAAATCTAATTTAGTTATTTTTTGATTTTTATCTCTATAGTAATATACAGATAACTTTTTAATTATATTCTTTAATTGGGGGGGCTCTTCTCAGCACAATCCATACATTCATCCATTGTGTCAAGCACATTGATTCATATGCTGCCATCATTTTCAAATCATTTTCTTTTTACAGGAGCCCTTGATAATCAGCTCCTCATTTTTATTCCCAACCTCTCTCATCTGCCCTCTCTCATGAACCCTTGATAAGATATAGATTATTATTTTCATATCTTGTGTCATCCTCTATTTCCCTTCATCCACTTTTCTGTTGTTCAACCCCCTGGGAGGGATTTATATGTTGATCCTTGTGATTGCTTACCCCTTTATCCCCCCACCTTCCCTTTATCCTCCTGGTATCTCTAGTCTCATTGTTGGCCCTGTGGGGGTTTATCTATCCAAGATTCCCTGTGTTTTGGGCTCTTATCTGTACTAGTGTGCATGCTCTGGTCTAATCCAACTTGTAAGGTAGAATTGAGGTCATGATAGTGGGGGGAAGGAAGCATTAAATAACTAGAGGAATACTGCACTTTGACTGGCTCTTCCTTGTGACCCTTCTGTGAGGAGATGTGGGGCTCTGGGTCTTAGCTCTAAGCGCCCCCCCCCCTTTACTTTGGTATGATTTTGTTCTGGGTCTTAGATGCCTGATATCTGTTCCCATCAACACCTTATGATCACATAGACTTTTTCCATGAGGTCTTTGTTGCTTCTCAGCTAGAGGACTGCTTATTTATCTTCAAGCCTATAAGATCCCAGACGCTACCATAGCTTTGCCCTAAGTAGGTTCTGATGTAAGTCAAATACCTACTTTTATAAATTTTCAGAATTAGTGCTTTGATTATGAGTGTCTTTATAAATCCAATTTATTTTCCTTTTTTTCTGGAAGCATTGCACTAACATTAGCATGTGCAGAACAAACCAGTGACTACTGGGCACCCACACAGTATAAAGAGTTACAAATGCAGCTTTAGGGTCAGACAGATTTGCATTTATATCCTGATCCTACCAATTAAATGGCTGCTTTTAGAACCCTGAATCTCTGGATGTCCATTTTCTCGTCTGTCAAATGAATATGACAATACTTGCCTCATAGGATTCCTTTGAAGATTAAGTTAAAAGATGAATGGGGAGCAGAGACCATGATGTCTGGCAAATATTAAGTACCCACTCGGGAGAATAGTATTATTTCTCATCTGCTAAGTGCTAGGAGGGTGGCAGAGTAGGCAATGTCTACATTCTTCAAAGTCCTGCACACAGTGCACATGTTCGCCACTGTCTGAAGATGTTAGAACTAACCAAGCTCTCACCACCAGCCTTATGCCAACATTTTTGTGTTCTAGATCCTATTAAGAACAAGAGACTTGGGCTGAGCCCTGGTGGCGTAGTGGTTGTGCGTGGGACTGGGGCCCACTGGGATGGAGATTCAATTCCAGCAGCAGCTCCACAGGAGCAAAGGCTGGACCTCCTACTCCCACCACCAGAGGGCAGTGATGCCCCCCCCCCCAAACCAAATCAAAACAAAAAGAAGAGACTTGAAATAGGTACAATTGTGTGCTCTCGTGCCACAAAGTAACCCGGGCATAAATATCCTGCAAGTTACCAAGGACGCACTTACACAGGAACTACCCAAATAGCCACAATGAATATTTAGCAGGATTATAAATCCAAATTTTATTTATCTTTAGGGGTTGGAAGCATCACCTATAAACTAACATATTTTGATACATATGTAAGAAATACACAAGTTAAAGAACTCATACTTCAAGAAGAGTTGGATAATGTTGGAATTTTGTCCGTTTCAGTATGTAACACTTTTGTGGAAGGCTTTTTTAGCTTTATGTGTTCTATTGGCATTAATTCCCACATATTATACAATTCATTAGTTTAAACATTAAAACGAGTTGTAAAATCATCACCACCATCATTTTCAGAACATTTTCTTCTTAGTTCTCCATTCTCCCCCAACTTCTCCTGCCATGATCCCAAGAAATTGTTAATCCAGTTACTTTCTCTATTGATTAGCCTATCCTAGATTTCACATAAAAAACCGTGAAAAATAATAAAACAGGGAAATAGGGCTGAACCCTGGTGGCATAGTGGTTGAATGCGGGACTGCGGCACAATGGCTTGGCGGTTCAAATCCAGCAGCACCTTTTCAGAAGCAAGGCTGGGCCTCCCACTCCCACCAGAGAGCAGTGATGCCCCCCTCCCAAAAAACAAAAATAAACAGGGAAATAATAAAAATGCATAAAACTCAATTGAAAAGATAACAAAATAATTAAAAACTAGAACAAGTTTAAAATGTGTCAAAAGAGATCATTGTAACCTTATTATATCTGTGTTACTCCACTTTTCTACTACATTCTCTTCTGATAACAAGACTGTTCTTCACATCCCTGGTCAATGGTTAGAGGGGAATCACTGGAGGCTTAAGCCAAGTGGGGATCCTGCACATAGATTTTGGGCTTTAACTGTCATCCATAGCCTGCTGCAAAGTTGGTCTCACACCTAAACTCTAATACCATTCCTGTCTTGGGTTTTATTTTTTACCTATCTTGGATCACAGAGGGTGATAAGTTTTTTCCATGTGTACTTAGCTGTCACCTCACTTAGATGGCTGCTTGTTTCAAGACAAGCCTGTAAGACCTCAGACACTATTCTTTCTGATCGCTGGCACTGTCTGATTTCCTTACCACACTTATATATAGCACTCATATATTTAGTGATCTCTTCATGAGGACAAATTTTGAGTAGGGCACCTCATACTTAGAGTAGGCCTGTTCTTAGGCTGTGTCATGACTAAGTGCGAGCTCAAACTCCATTCATGTATCTGTTGTTTATATATGTCTCTGGTCCACTTTAGAGACATCACTAATCACTAGCCTTTCATTGTGGAACAATTAAAACCCCTGATCAATTTAAAACTCTAATCTTAGGTGACAATTTTGACAATCATAAAATTGAACCATGTGAATTGAATTCCTGAGACTGATAACACTAGCAAATTGCAAGCTGCAACATTTTATGTAGTACATATCACTAATGATATGATGTACAAAAAAAATAAACGAAACCAAACTAGACAGTTGTGTGGTTCCTCATAACCTGAATATATTGTAAGCTGTGGGCTACCTGCACTTGCAAGTATTTGATAACTTGACATTATGAACTTAATAGAATTGTAAATGGATCTCAACATTCCACTCTCATTTAAGATTATTATGGGACATTTCTCGAGAGAATTCACCTAAATTTGTTGTCTGGTAGCTGGAATCCTGGGCTAGCAGGTGTTGTAGAAAGGGCCACTTCTTTGAGAACTGTACTGTCCCCAATGCATTGTAGATATCATTTTGGGCAGAGTTATTTTATAATGACTATTAAGATTATATAAATAAATATTTAATAAAGTAGCATAATGCTCACCTTAAAAAATACTCTTACTCCTTTAAAAATGGACTATTAGCTGAGCCCCGGAGGCACAGGGGTTGAGTGTGGGACTGCGGCCCATTGGCTTGGTGGTTCAAATCCAGCAGCAGCTCTCCGGGAGCAAGGCTGGGTAGCTCCCACAACTAGAGGGCAGAGGGCAGTGATGCCCCCCCAAAACCCCCCCCAAAAAAAAAACCAAAACAAAATGGACTATCATGATTCTAGAACTATAGATTTTATTTTATAATTTTGATAAATTGTTTCTCAAACATTTAAAGAAAGGATAGCATTTGCTGAGCAACTGTTGTGTGCCAGGTCCTGTGCTAAAAAGTTATATACAAGTTTTTACTTTATAGCTACTTATATTATTTGTGATATGGTAAAGAACCTTTTTAAG
Organism: Nesogale talazaci; assembly: GCA_004026705.1. Taxonomy (NCBI): domain Eukaryota; kingdom Metazoa; phylum Chordata; class Mammalia; order Afrosoricida; family Tenrecidae; genus Nesogale; species Nesogale talazaci. The sequence continues at coordinate 6,049 of PVJH01044715.1, read as the reverse complement.
TGTAAAAGAAGGTACCTTTAACTTCTGAGTTTGTAAATCTTTATGGAAGTAGACTGCCTTGTTCTCTTGCATTGTGGCTGGTATGTTTGAACTCCTGGTCTGGTTTGGAGCCTAATGCTTAGCCTGCTGCACCACCAGGACTTCTCTGTGTGGTTGTGCCAGACATAACCCACAAACTCATAATTGTTTTAATTCTGACTCATAGTGACCCTGTGTAGGATTTCCACGTCTAAATCTATATGGGATTAGACAGCCTCATCTTTCTTTCGCTGTGTAGTAATAGTTACAATTAACTAGAAATATAACCTGGTATTATAGTTCTTATTCTTGTCTCTCCTCCCGCTTTTTAGGTGGTTTCTTAGAAACATGACTGATTGTTGGACTTGAACTCACATCCCAGTGAGGAGTACTTCTTTACTGATAATGTCAAGTTCAGGTTATCCTCCCAACCAAGGCGCATTCAGCACAGAACAAAGTCGTTATCCTGCCCACTCTGTCCAGTACACCTTTCCCAGCACTCGTCACCAGCAGGTAAGGAACAAATGCTATGTAAACTTCATACACATGTGACTTTTTAAAATATATTTGTTCAGGAAACAACAAAAAGTTTTATTTATTTTTTTATGGCGAGAATTGTTCTAAAAGATGGGGAATCAAAAGTTGATGATTGGTTTTCTGTCTCCTTTAGCTTTATGATAGATTTCAGAGGTTGACCATGACTCTGCTTTTATAGGAGTTACTGATAGAGACAGATTTCAGTTGCCTGGGTTTTCTAGATTAGTAGCCTCTGTTTATGGTACCAATTTTTGGTTGAGCATTAAACTTGAGAGCTGGTGTTGAGTGATGGCTGGGACAAGGATTTTAACAATTTTGTAGATTTGATGGTAGAAAGATGGGAAAGGTCTTATGATTGATTCACCTTGTGAAAACGAATGCCTAAGGGGAAATTATGATTTCAGAGTAGCGCAGGGGTATAAAAGGTTTTGAGACAAAAAGAGGGGAGGATGAAATACTCATCTCATCTTTGAAGATATGGGTGCTATAGCAAAGTGGGGCCAAGAAATTAGCTGGTGCCTGGCTATCAGCATACAGTGTTTGGAGCCCTAAAGGCTTGTCTTTAACCAAGCAGCCATCTAAATAAGGCAAAAGCTAAGTCCACATGGTTGAAGCACACAGCCTGTGTGATCCAATCAATGATGTTAAATAATAAAAGCAAATCCAATTGAGGGAATGGTGTTAGTGCTTAAATTTAGACACCCTGTTTGCAGAAAGCAATGCATGACAGCAGAAGCCCATAATCTATATGCAGGGTCCACATATGGATTAAGCGTCTGGTGTATCGTTCCTGATCATAGTTGAAGGATATGACCAGCCTTGTTATCTGACAGCATTATAAGGTTGATGACAACACAGATGCTGTAGTTAGGTTCAAATATAAGATCTTGCCATTTGATCTCACTTTTGACCCATTTGAAAGTTGTTTCAGTTAAAAAAAAAAAGAAAAATTCAAGGAGAATTACATGAGAATCAAATGTCTAGTGAATCCCATCTAACTGTAGATCAGGCATGTGAATAGCCTTGCTCTCATGCAGAATGCATTGTAAAGTGGATTATTACAGACGCAGTAGAGTTAAACTTGAACACCTTATTTTCCTTTTGACCCATTTTAAATTTGTTGTAGTTTTTAATATTTCCTGCTTTCTTTTCAGTTGTGTTTTTCTGTTTTACTTCTTTGGGGGGGGTGGATGGGTGATATGTTGTTCTGGAGATGAAATCCAGGAATGGTAAATCTATATCAATGATAACAAGATTAATGGTTTCTTTTGGGGAATGCAAGAAAGTTTGGGGGGGTAGGATAATGGGGAACTAAAAATATGAATGAGTACAAAAAAGAAGAAAATGTTCTAAATTGATTGTGGTCATAATTGTACAACTCTTAATATTGAATTATATCATATATGCCAATAAAACTGTTAAAGAAAAAGACAAAGAAATACTTATCTCAAAGAAAAGATTTTACCAGCAAAATATAACTGAACTCCTCCTGAGGAGTCTTTTGAAGTGCTGTGGACATGTCTATAGCCTGAGGCCTCTATCCTTATGTTTTCTCTATCTTAGAGACGCATCAGTATTTTACCATTCAGTATAATATTAGCTTGGGTCTTGTGTTCTCCTTTGTTGTCTTACAGAGCTTTTGTGGAACTGATAATGTTTCTTCCTTCAACGTTTGTAGACTTTATTAGCTGAGCCATTTGTTGGCAGACTTTTCTTGGTGGAAAAAATTTAAATTATGTCCTCAACTTCCTCACTTAATGTTAACTGTTGTTGAGTTGACCCAGACTCATGCTGCCCCCATGCACAATGGGATGAGACCTTTGTGATCCCTATGATTTTGGGGGAAGTAGATTGTCAGGCCTTCCTCCCTACTCGTCTTAGCCTGGATACTCCACTGACACATGCTCAGCATTGTAGCAACCTGGGAGCTTTAAACATTGTTATTGTTCTGTCATATCTTACATTGCACGACCCAAGAGACTGTTTTAATAGATTTTTCAGATTTAACTTCTCCATGAATGTTGATGTTGTAGCCAAGTAAAAGGAAATGCTGAAATTATGTCAACATATTTTCTTTTTCTTTTCGTGATGTTATTATTGGGGTAGGCTATGGAGATTTGGGGGCGGGTTATGTTGAGGTATAACACATATTAAAGGAAGTAATTTTAAGTATTGTTCATTTTCCTGAATTTGATTATTATTCAGTAATTATGACTAAAAGCACCTTGCTCTGATGGAGCACATTCACAACAATTTAAAGAGTTAGGAGATGGTCTCTGGAACATATTCTTTCTTTCCAGAGAAAAAGCTAATAAAGTGAAAAGCATAAAATATAGACAAATGTAAATTTAGGGAAACGTAATATAAATCCACATTGAAATATATTATTTAATTTTTTTCATTTATTTTCACTCTTTTTCTTTTTTCTATCCAACTGATTTCTACTCCTCATCATTTTCTTCTTTTCCTTCTATCTGTACAGCTTTTAACACTCTTTTCCTTTGTATTTATTCAAGTTTTTTCCCTTGACACGCTTTTCTCTTTTGCAATGATTTCCTTTGTTTGCCTGAAAATATTTTTATTTCAGTTTTATTTGTGGAGCATTTTTTCACTGGATGTAGACTTCGTCAACAGTTTTTTTTTCCTCCTAACACTTTAAAATGATTATACTTCATTGTATTCTGGTTTGTAAGAGTTCTTAGTAGACGTCTGTGGTCATTTGTTTCTATATATGTAAACTGCCACCCCCACACACACCCCCCAACTGGTTTTCAGCAATAGGCTATACCTTTGGTGTGCTTTTTGAAAGTATGTTATCCAATAATTGCAGAAACAAAAAGAAAGTATGTTATCGTAGGCATTCTCACTTTTGTATGTTTGAGGTTTTCATGAAATTTGGACAATTCTTTGGGCAAAATTTTCTTTAAAAATGTTTGCATTCCGGGCTGAGCCCCGGTGGCGTAGTGGTTGTGCGCGGGACTGCGACCCACTGGGACGGAGGTTCAATTCCCGCTCACAGGAGCAAAGGCTGAGCCTCCTACTCCCACCACCAGGGCAGTGATGCCTAAAAAAAAAAAAAAAATGTTTGCATTCCTTCTCCCCCTCATTTCCTCTGGGATTCTAATTAGTCATATTTCATATTGTTTCCCAGACCACTAAACGTCATCTTTCCCCCTTTTAAGTCCATTTGCTTCATTTTGCTATGTACTCAAGTTCAGGGATCTTTTGATTTTACTCAGAGAAATTTCATTGCAAGCAGTTGACATTTTTAATTCTTAAAGTATCGTTTGTTCCCTTTTTAGATCTTGAATGAATGCTGTATTTTCATGTTTAATTTGCATTCCTGACATGTACAGTAATTATAACATGTTTTAATTATATATTTATCTCAATATTTTAGTTATTAAAAATTGGCTTCTTAACTCCGTACATTTTTTACTAGAATATCAACATTGTGATTTTTATACTTTTGGAAGCTGACTTTTGTTATATTCTATTAAAAAGAGATTGCTTCGGATAGGCAATTGTATAACTTTTGAGGGTTGTTTTTATAGCTTCTAGGGCAGATGTAGAGTAATCTCTAGTCCAGGTCTAATTTAGGCCCTCCTTCTGGAGATCTGCTGCTGTCAATGTCATTCAGTTGATTGCATCTTCTAGTAGTCCTCTGTGGCAGAGTGGGGCTGCCTCTGTTGGTAGGGGCCGTTGAGTCGGTTCTGACTCATAACAACCCGATGTGCAAAAGATTGAGGCCCTGCCCAGTCTCGTGCCAATGCGAAAGCCCACTGTTGCAGCCAATGTGTCAGTTTATCTTGAGGGCCTTCCCCTTTTTCCCTGCCCCTCTACTCTACCACATCTGACATCCTCCCCCAGGGACTGGTTTCTACTGACGACATGGCTAAAGCACGTGAGACAAAGTCTCGCCCTCTTTGCCTACCAAGAGCACTCTGGCTGTCCTCTTAGACAGATTGGTTTGTTCTTTAAGCAGTCCAGTATGTTAGCAGTTCAATATTTTTCTCTAGCACCATTGAATTTTCTTAGGCTTCCTTATTCAGCACCCACCTTTCACATGCATGTGAAGTGATTGTGAATGCCATGGCTTGGGCCAGGTATACCTCAAAGTAACATCCTTGCTTTTCAGTACTCTGAAGAACTCTTTTTTTAAAAAAAATTTTTTTTAAGGCATCACTGCCTTCTGGTGGTGGGTCTAGGAGGCTCAGCCTATGCTCCTGTGAGCTGGAATTGAACCTCCATCCCAGCGGGCCTCTTGTGCAACATATTCCCCCAATGCAGCTCTTCTTTTGATCTCTTTTTAATTATTATTAATAATTTAATGGGGGGAACTCTTACAAATCTTGTACCAATCCATCATTCAATTCTATTAAGCACACTTGTCCAAATGTTGCCATCAGCATCTGGACTGCTGTTTCTACCAGCATTGATTGTGGAGCTAAGCTGGATGAAATCCTTGGCACCTTTAATCTTTTCACTCTTTGCCAGTGTTGCCTATTGGTCCGTTATAAGGACTTTTGTTTTAATTACATTTGAATTGTAATTCATACTAAAGGCTACAATTCTTGATCTTCATTAGCAAGTGCTTCAAGTCCTCCTCCCTAACTTTTGGCAAGCAAGGTTGTGTCAGCTACATATAAAAAGTTGCTGATAGACCTTACCACAATCCCGATGCCATATTATTCTTCATATAATTCAGCTTCTCTGGATGATTTGCTTAGCATAAAGAAGTATGGTGAGAGGATACAGCCTGATGCACACCTTTCCTGACTTTCTACCATGCAGTATTCCCTTGTTTGGTCCCCTAGGGTTTCCTAATATCTACAAGATCTTTTCTTTTGAAGAGCTCCTGGTTAGTTCAAGCTGCCAGCTATTCTTTTAGCAGCCAAGTGCTTAATTGTGCACGATGAGATGTGCTGAGTACCCCGTATATTCTTTTTTTTTTTCGGGCATCACTGCTCTCCGGTGGTGGGAGTAGGAGGCCCAGCCCCACTGCTGGAATTGAACCTCCATCCCAGTGTCCAGCGCACAACCACTACGCCACCGGGGCTTAGCCCTACCCTGTATATTCAATGAAGTCTCTTAACTCTGGTCGGAAAAATATGAATGAGTTTCAGTCCTGTGTGAGGTCTGCGAATTGTCCTTTCTTTTTTTGTGCCACTTAATTGTTTTTTCATCAGAAGTTCTTGGTCCAGCCTTCTGACATTTAAATTGTAAACGTTTAAATTTTGGAATATAGGACTAAGCCCTGGTGGCGTAGTGGTTGTGCGCGGGACTGCGGCCCACTGGGATGGAGGTTCGATTCCAGCTCCACGGAGCAAAGGCTGGGCCTCCTACTCCCACCACCTGAGGGCAGTGATGCCCCCCCCGCCCCCCCAAAAAAATTAAATTTTGGGATTTCGCCAAAGGTGTGAGGGAACCCAAATTTGGATTTCACACAGATTTTCTGTTTGTAAGGATCTCTGATTGCACAGTGGGTTCAGCA
>PVJH01044714.1:0-12843 GCA_004026705.1 Nesogale talazaci | reverse complement strand
GGCCTCTACTCTTCCAGGACGTCTTTTTCTCTTTCTGTCTTTTTCACAATCTGAGTTCTGCCAGTGAACATTTCAAGCAGCTAAACAAATGAATAAAAGAAGGTTTGCTTGGATCATATATGTAAAAAAATACTTTGTATGATATTGACCCATTGTATCAAAACAGAAATTGTTTGATTACCTTTGTATTCAGTACTTATTCCTGTAAGAAACAAGTTCACATGTGTGAAGATCTGTTTGCACACAGACGGCCAGTGGCACAGTAAAAAATGCAGAATCGTTCAAGTCCACATCAATGCACTCCAGGCGGTGGGGCGGGGGGGGGGGGAACTATACAGATGATGAAGTGATGTATGGCCACTAGTGATGGTGGTGACATCAGTCTGTATTGATGGTTTTATGTGAAAAGAAAATCATTTTATTGGGGCTCTTACAGCTCTTATAACTTTCCATACATCAATTGTATCAAGCACATTTGTACATAGTTACCATCATCATTTTCTAAACATTTACTTTCTATTTGAACCTTGGTATCAGCTTCTATTCCCCAGCACCATTCTCATGATCCCTTGATAAATTATAAATTATTGTTTTCATATCTTTTATAAATATCATTTTTTTTTGCTTTTGGGGCATCACTGCCCTCTGGTGGTGGGAGTAAGAGGCCCAGCCTTGTTGCTGGATTTGAACCTCCAACCCAGTGGGCTGCAGTCCTGTGCACAACCACCATGCCACCGGGGCTCAGCCCCTATAAATATCATTTTTTAAAGAAATTTATGAATCATTTTATTGGGGACTCACAGCTCCCATCACGGTCCATACATGCATCAATTGCATGCAGGCCATGTTTTTTTTTTGGGGGGACATCACTGCTCTCCGGTGGTAGGAGTAGGAGGCCCAGCCCCACTGCTGGAATTGAACCTCCATCCCAGTGGGCCGCAGTCCCGCGCACAACCACTACGCCACCAGGGCTCAGCCCCGCAGGCCACATTTGCACACTTGTTGCCATCATCACTCTCAAAACATCCTCCCTCCACTTAGGCCCCCAGGACCAGCTCTCTATTTTTCCCTTCCCACCCCCACTCCTCCCCCATGAAACCCTAATTTACCCATTGTTATTACTTTTTCATGCTGTACACTGTGTCCTTTCACTCACTTCCCTGTTGTCCGTGGCCCAGAGAGGAGGTTATATGTAGATCCCTGAAATTGGTTCCCCCTTCCTACTCCACCATCCCTCCACCCTAACTAATCTGTGTCTATTGGCACCGGAAGCGACCCACAATATATAAAAGGGTAAACATAACCAATGACAAGGTACAAGTACAGAATGATACATGTAACTAACTTTTAACAGATCTGAACTCAGTGGTGCAGTGGGTCACGAGTTGGGCTGCTGCCTGCAAAGGCGACAGTTCAAAACTACCAGCTTCTTCTTGGAAGAAAGACGAGGCTTCTCTACTCCTGCAGAGATGTGTAGACTCAGAAACCTACAGGGCAGCTCTTCTCTGACTGTTAGGGTCATACTGAGTTGGAGTCGATGTCTATGGTTTGGAATGTATCTACCATGTAACGTCCATGTCTCCTTAGCCTTCTTGCCTAAACCAGTGCCCAGCACTACCTAACCATGCAATAACTCTTCGTAGAGCAAGAGAGTGGAAGACGTTCTGAGCGTTCTGACAAACATCTAACAGTGGTGCAGTGTTAGGAATACTTTCCCTCTCTATCTGTGTTTTTTCTATCATTCTAAGTTATATTCAAAATGCTTATTTCGACTGTGGCCCACTGGGATGGAGGTTCAATTCCAGCTCCACAAGAGCAAAGGCTGGGCCTCCTACTCCCACCACGAGAGGGCAATGATGCCTTAAAAAAATGCTTATTTCATTTCAGTACAATCCCGCCTTCCCCCACTCCAGCCCCACTCCCCAGTAACTCACGGACTGCCACCAAGTCAATTCTCACTTAGAAGGACAGGGTAGAACTGTCCCTGTGGGTTTCCAAGACGGTGACTCTCTCCAGGAATAAAGAGCCTCCTCTTTCTCCCCAGGAGCAGTCGATGGTTTCAAACAGCTGACCTTGTGTTCCTTTACAGCCCACTGGGTAGCCACTATGTGCCCCACAATCATACTGTAAAAATACATTAAAAGCTGCTGGTGAGAATGTGGCATTTCCAAGCATTTCACTGGCTGCTCAAACTGGCTAACTCTTCTGAAAGAATCATTTGCCTTTAAATATACAAAATCACGAAGACTTTCATGCTTTTTGTCTAGTTATCCTGCATGGGAACACATGCTATGCACAGTATAATGTTATCTTTATATCTAAGGCCATTCCTCTTAGCCTTGAATATGAAGAGAATGAAAAACCCTGGAAAACCCAAAGGCACCTTTAAGGAGGGGAAGCGTGAATGTCATGTGTGAGTATCCATCACATGGTATTCTGTGTGGCCATTTCCAGGTTTGCAGCAACATGAAGGAGGAGGAAAGTGCAGACATAAAAAGAGTTCATTGTTTGAATGAAATAATGAGAGTGATGATGCTCTTATATGTACTTAAACCTGGAATTCTGGGTACCATTTTCTTAGAAGAGGTGTGTGTGTGTGTGTGTGTGTGTGTGTGTGTGCAGAACATGGACCTTAGAGCTGCAGATCCAGGGTTTTGTGTAGAGACTGCTCCATAGTTGTTATATGTCTGACTGTGTATGTTCCCTAAAGTCTTTATGCCTCCATGCTCTTATCTGGGTAGTGGGGCTAACAGTGCTACTTCATAATTTTAAGACTGAAATCACTCCTGCACCAGATCCACTTACAGTGTTAAGGAGCAAAGGTGTCACTTTGAACAGTAAGCTGCACCTGCCTGAGGCCATGCTATTTTCATACACATGCCCCTGCTGGGGACTGAATAAGGAAGATAGAAGAATTGGTGCATTTGGATGATCTTGTGAGTGAAGACTATTGAAAACATCATGGATTACCATAACAAACCACGACCTAGGAGGAAATACAGCCAGGATTCTTTTCAGAGGGGAGGAGGAAGCGACTTTGTCTCACAGCCTTTGGACATGTCAGGAGAATCCACTCCTGGAGGAGGGCATCAGGCTCAGTGAAGGGGCGGCTAGGCTAGAAAGAGGAAGGCCATGAACTAGATGGATGGACACAGGGGCTGCAGCCGTGGCTCCAGCCTGACGAGGCCGGAATCAGAGTGGGCCAGACGGGGTTTGGTTCCGAGGTGCACAGGTCACCATGAGCCAGCACCCTCTCCACAGCACCCAACTGCACAGGCAAGGGCCAGGGCCAGAGTACAGGCAGACCCGTCATGCTGGTTGTCTCTGCTGCTATTTTATTGTTGGGGTTTTTTTTGCTTGTTTTTTGGGGGCATCACTACCCTCTGGTGGTGGGACTAGGAGGCCCAGCCTTTGCTCTTGTGGAGCCGCTGCTGGAATTGAACCTCCACCCCAGTGGGCCGCAGTCCCGTGCACAACCACTACGCCACCGGGGCTCAGCCTCTGCTGCTATTTTATGTGTATCTTTTTTTCATTAATTTCAAGGGAAGGATGGCTTCTAATGATTCTACAGCTGAATAAAAAGTAAAATAGTTTAAAGCAAGGGTGGAAAGAGGTTTAGGAATGGGAATTGGATCCCATGATGGGGATCCTGTGGGGAGCTCAGTGGAGCAATGGTTAAGGGCCTCACTGCTGACGGAGAGCCTGGCGAGTGAAAGCCAGCAGCTTCTTCAGTAGAGAAGGCAGTGGTCATCTATTCTGTAAAGGAAGATGAACAAGCGACCTTCTAGCCGAGAATCAACAAAGCTCACATGGAAGGAGCACAGCAGTCTGGGTGATCATGAGTTGAGGGGATCAACTATCAGACATCAAAGAACAAAAAGTCATATCATTGTGAATGAAGGGGAATGCAGAGTGGACACCCAAAGCTCATCTGTGGACAACTGGACATTCCCTTACAGAATACTTTCAGGAGGGGACGAGCCAGTCAGGGTGCAGTGTAGCAATGATGAAACATACAATGTTCTGTTCTTGAATATCTTCTCCCCCCTTCTATCACGATCCCAGTGCTAACTTACCAATCCTGTTGGGCTGGAGGATGTACGCACTGGTATAGATGGGAACTGGAAACACAGGGAATCCAGGAGAGATGAACCCCTTAGGACAGGTGGTGACAGGGGCGATAATGGGAGGATGGAGGGAAGGTGGGGTAGAAAGAGGGAACGGATTGCAAGAATCTACATATAACTTCCTCCCTGGGTTGAGCCCTGGTGGCGTAGTGGTTGTGTGCGGGACTGCAGCCCACAGGGTTGACGGTTCAAATCCAGTAGCAGCTCTCCAAGAGCAAGGCTGGACTTCCTACTCCCACCAGGGCAGTGATGCCACACACACACACAAAAACCCACAAAAACAAAACTTCCCCCCTGGGGGACGGACAGCGGAGAATTGGGGGAGGGGAGACGTTGGATGGCATGAGATATGAAGAAATAATAATTCATAGATTATCAGGGGTTCATGGGGGAAGGGGGAATAGGGAGGGATGAGGGAGAATGAGGAGCGGAAACCAGGGGCTCGAGTGGAAACAAGTGTTTGGAGAACGATGAGAGAAACAAATGGACACAAGTGCTTGACACAATGGGTGTATGTGGGGATTGTGATAAGAGTTGTACAAGTCCTCAATAATTTGAAAAAAATAAAAGCTGAACCCCAGTCCACTGCAATCCAGTCCCATGAAATGCTTAGCAGAAAGCTAAACGTTGGAGGCTGAAACTCACCAGTCAGCCCATGCGAGAAAAACGTGGCAGTCGGCTTTCATGCGGATTAGCACCGCGGAGTCCCGCGAGGCCCCCCCACGCAGCCCCAAGGGCTCTCTCAAGAAGGGACGGACGGGCGCGCCGCCCGCAGTCGTAAACTCCCTTAGGCGCCGCCTGGGGGCGCCAGAGGCTGGGCTCGGACCGCTCCCGGCGGCGGCCAGCAGAGGGCGGCGTCGGCCCGGATACCGGAAGTCGCGTCAGCGGCGGCAGCTCGGCCCGTCGGCTCCTTCGGCTTCCGCTGGCGACGCCGCCGCGCTGGGGCGCTGAGTTGCCGTTTCCCTTGAGCCGTGCTAGGCCCGACGCCGCGATGCCGCTGGAGAACCTGGAGGAAGAGGGTCTACCCAAGAACCCCGACCTGCGCATCGCGCAGCTGCGCTTCCTGCTCAGCTTGCCCGAGCACCGCGGCGAGGCGGCCGTGCGCGACGAGCTGATGGCGGCCGTCCGCGACAACAGTGAGGCCCGCGCTCGCGCCGAGTCAGCGGCCTAGGCCGGCCCCGGGGACCGCGGGGCAGGCCCCCGAGCGCTGCCCTGGCTTCCCAGCCCCTCCACCCTCTCGACGGGCCACCCCTGGGGGACCCGGCATTGCGCTGTGAGGGGGCCTTCCTCTTAAGCACGGGGAGTCTCGAGATACCCCGACTGTCCCCGGGGAGTGAGGGGCCGTCCCCGGCCTGAGGACTGCCCTGTGGAGGCGCGCTGGCCCGCGGGCCACTTCCCTCCCTTCAGCCCTTTAGCACTTGGGGGCGTTTGGAGGGGCGGGGGCTCCCGGGGTGTGCGCCCGTTCTCTACCTGGAAGCTTGGGGAGAGGGCAGCTGGGTGCAGGCGAACAGGCCCGCCCGAGTGTGTGTGTGTGTGTGTGTGTGTGTGTACTGCAAGATCTTAGGGGCACGGTGTGTCTGGCAGGTGTGTATTGCAGATCGTAGGAGCAAGGGTGTGTGTGTGTGTGTATTGTAGGATCTTAGGGGGAAGGGTGTGTGTGTGTGTACTACAGCATCATAGGGGGGAAGGGTGTGTGTCTGTGTGTGTATATCGTAGGATCTTAGGGGAAGGGTGTGTGAGTGTCTGTGTGTACTGCAGGATCTTAGAGGGGTGTGTGTGTGTGTGTGTGTGTGTGTGAGTGTGAGATTGCCGCAGCTGTAAAGCTCCGCCCCTTGCTTTTTCTCCCCCCTCCCCGTCCCCAGTGGGTAAGGGACTGATGGTGACCCAAACAGTGTCTCTGTCGCAAGAGGTGGGTACAAGAGACCCCCGGCTCAGGAGCCCTGTTCCGTTTTCCTCCTTTCAGACATGGCTCCTTATTACGAAGCCTTGTGTAAATCCCTCGACTGGCAGGTGGACGTGGACCTGCTCACGAAAATGAAGAAGGCGAACGAGGAGGAGCTGAAACGGTTGGATGATATGCTGGAAGACGCCGAGAAGAATCTGGGCGAGAGCGAGATCCGCGACGCCATGATGACCAAGGCGGAGTACCTCTGCCGGATAGGCGACAAGGTAAGCAGAGGTGGCGTCGCCTTTGCTGTGAGTGGACCCCAAACTCGGGAGGGGTGCCTCCCTTGTATCAAAAAGCAATCTCCTTTTGGGAAAATACGGAGGTGGCATGCCTTTCTCAGGCAGTGAAGCAGTCTACAGGTGCGTGCATGCGCGGCCTTGCTGGGCCTCGTTTCTTCTCTCCAGTCTCATCCCACCGCCAATAAAAACCCAAGGCCGGGGTTGAGATGCTTTTCTTTTGTTGTTTTCCATGTATTATGAATTGGGTCCATGGAACTAGTGATTCTGTTGCATTTTAAAATGATGTGATGTTCTCCAGTATCAAACTAAAACATAGTAGTTAACATTGAAGTTCTGTTTGCACTATTTTTTGGGAGGTGGGGGGCATCACTGCCTCTGGTGGTGGTAGGCGCTAGCTACCCAGCGCTGCTCCAGAGAGCACCTGCTGGATTTGAACTGCCAAGCCCTCGGGCTGCAGTCCTGCACTCAACCACTTAAGCCACTGGGGCTCAGCCATGTTTGCTCTATTTTTATGGCCCACTGCCTAATTTTTATTGTACATATGTGTAAACAGACCTATAGAAAATTGGTGCTGGCCGTTTGGATTTTGTCCTTTTTCTTTTTTTGTGCTCTGTAAACTGTTGCTCTAAAAAGCCCTTTTTGATATACCTCTTTTTGTGGGTATGCTAGTGCTTCCGTGGGGTATATTCCAAACCTGAAATTGCTAGAGCCTAGACAGGTTCACTTTTGAAGTAAAATAAAGTTTTAGTTGGCATAGTCAAATTTGTTCCCTACACTTACCAACCCAGTTTATACTCCACTGTTATAACCTGAGACAAATAATTGCCAGTGTTAGAGCTTTTTATTTCTTTGCTTTTTTTTTTTTTAGGCATCACTGCCATCTGGTGGTGGGAGTAGGAGGCCCAGCCTTTGCTCCTGTGAGCTGGAATTGAACCTCCATCCCAGTGGGCCGCAGTCGTTAGAGCTTTTTCATTTGGTAGCTGTATACTAGTAGTTAAAAGGGTAGACTGATTGTTCTTGGGTTTAAGCAGTGTATTCTCAAGTATTCAGATGTAAAAAATGTCTTGATGACAATATAAAAGTAAAACTGGGCTCTTGAGTAAGATTGCTGGCATTCTGATTTGAGTTTCAATAATTAGTTACTGCACCTCTGTGTGTCAGAGGTTCTGGATCTATAAAATTGGGGTGACAGTTTCTCCTAGGTGAGCGTTAAAGATGGGGCCAGAGACCTTAGATGACTAGTACCTGGTACGTAGTTAATGCTAAGTAAAGGGAGTTTCGGTGCCCTGGTTGTGTAGTGGTTTTGCATTGGGCTGCTGAGAAGCCAGCAGTCCTAAACCATCAGCCACTCCTCAGGACAAAGATGAAACTTTCGGTTCCCATAAAGAGTTAGTCTTAAAAACCCATAAGGGCAGTTTCTACTCTGTTTTTGTTTTTTTGGGGGGGCATCACCGCTCTCCGGCGGTAGGAGTAGGAGGCCCAGCCCCACTGCTGGAATTGAACCTCCGTCCCAGTGGGCCGCACAACCACTTCGCCACCGGGGCTCAGCCCTCTACCCTGTTTTATAGGGTCTTTTGAGTCTGAATTGGCTCAATGACTGTGAGTTTGAGGTTTTTTGTTTTTAATATAAACAAGCTATGTATTACAAATGAATGCCAAGCATAGAGATTGTGACTCAGGTCTTCTGTTTGTAAGAGCATGCTTCACTCAGCGTTGGAGGACCACCATCTGGTGAGGGTCTAATGTAGTCTCTGTTTACTGACAGGAAAGAAAGGAGGGAAAAAATCCTCCTGTTTAATCGCCTTTGCCTTTTTAATTTTCTTTAGTATACATTTTTTTTTAATATTTTTAACATTTTATTGGGGGCTCTTACAGCTACTACAACATTCAGTACATCATTTGTATCAAGCACATTTGCACACATATTTCCACATACATTTCCCAACATTTTCCACTTGAGCCCTTGATACAAGCTCCTCTTTAAAAAAAACCCAAAAAAACCAAAAAAAAAAAAAAAACTCCCCTTTCCCCTCCCCCCCTTTTTAAAAAAAATTAATCATTTTATTGGGGGGGCCCTACAACTCCCATCACAATCCCTAACAACATCAGTTGTATTCACTTTAGTATACATTGTATACATTGTGAACTTACTGGAATTTTCTTAATTGATTATGTCATTCTTTTTGATGCTCATTTTGCTGCAGAATTGTTAATGGTTAATTCTTTTTTTTTGTTTGTTTGTTTGTTTTTTGTGGGCATCACTGCCTCTGGTGGTCGTGGACACTACCCAGCCACTGCTGGATTTGAACCGCCAAGCCCGCGGGCTGCAGTTCCACACTCAACCACTTACGCCACCGGGGCTCAGCCCCTGGTTAATTCTTTTAAGAGAGTTCCTTCATCCTTTTAACCTGATTTCAGTAGTACAGTTCTCAGCACGTTGTAGTGTAAGATGTTACTGGCCTACCTGCTGTTTTCATTCTCTAAGCCTTCAATCATGTATTTCTCCTGGGGCCACTGATTCCTTTAAAGTGGGAGATTGTATTTAGAAATCAGGATTGGAGTGCCAGCTGTGCTCATTCCTGTCTTAACTAGTGCTTTTGCAAACTTAGGAGACAGTAATAGCCAGGCACATACCAAAAAGGAACATGTACAAATAAGTCATTTTGTTCATTCTGGTGTCTTATGTTTTGGGATAGAATTGAATAAGTATTCAAGTATTTAGAACATTCATGTTAAATACCGGTATACTTAATGACAGCATAGTCTACACGGCAGGTGTACAAGGTAGTGTGATATGCACTTAGAACCCTTAATTTGAGAACTTTGTGGTCACCTTATTTCATCTCCGCTTCTACCCATTTGAAGGAAACTGCCATCAGCTGATGTGCTTTGCTCTCCCTCTCCTCATCGGATGCCTTCGTTCTCTTGACAGGAGGGAGCTTTGACGGCCTTTCGAAAGACCTATGACAAAACGGTGGCCTTGGGGCATCGGCTGGATATTGTGTTCTACCTCCTCAGGATTGGCTTATTTTACATGGATAATGATCTCATCACCCGCAACACAGAAAAGGCGAAAAGGTACATTTTAGAAATGAGGCTATATATATTCCTTCCAAATTTATGAGGCTGTAAATAAGAGATTAATGTAATAAATATGTTCATTTCTTTGCAGTGAGTAAATTTGGTCAAAGAATCTATTTATCAAAATCTAAAAAATATATTTGGTAAAATAATTCTGTTGGTGCAAGTTGTTCACTATTGTTTGCTCTTTGAAAATAACAAACTTTAAAAATTGGTGCTACCTGTTTTCTAGATTATGACCTTTACTATTTTTATTTTTCACAGCTTGATAGAGGAAGGAGGAGATTGGGACAGGAGAAATCGTCTAAAAGTATACCAAGGCCTTTACTGTGTGGCTATTCGGGATTTCAAACAGGCAGCTGAGCTTTTTCTTGACACTGTTTCAACATTTACATCCTATGAACTTATGGATTACAAGACCTTTGTGACATACACTGTTTATGTCAGTATGATTGCCTTAGAAAGACCAGACCTCAGGGAAAAGGTAATGGCCGCACATTCAGTACTCAGAGTTCAAGATTAACTCATGCTTTTCTAGTTTAAAAAAAATCATTCAAGGCTGAGCCCCGGTGGCGTAGTGGTTGTGCGCGGGACTGCGGCCCACTGGGACGGAGGTTCAATTCCAGCAGTGGGGCTGGGCCTCCTACTCCCACCACCGGAGAGCAGGGATGCCAAAAAAAAAAAAAAAAGAAAAATAAAAAAATCATTCAAAATGAGATTTGGTTTTTTCAAATTCTAGGTTATTAAAGGAGCAGAAATTCTTGAAGTCTTACATAGTCTTCCAGCAGTTCGGCAGTATCTCTTTTCACTCTATGAATGTCGTTACTCCGTTTTTTTTCAGTCATTGGGTAAGTACAGAATTTCTCATTTCAGTCATGTGTCCATCTGAACTCTTGATAGTTCTGCTGTGAAAATATGTGTGTAGAAAACTGAAGGTTAGAGTTTTTGTTTAAAGGTTGATCAGCAAGCTAGCATACTTCTCTTTGGTATAGCGACTATTTTTAAAGGTTTATGAAATTAAAACGAGAAAAAGAAGAGCACATACCAGAAGTCTGGCTTTTTGATGAAGGAGGGAATCAGACTGGTGTATTTGTAGAAGGGTGTAAAGCAGAAGGAAGCAGCCAGTCTAAGGAAAGATGTCAGGGAATTCTGAAACTCGCTTGGGTTGAGATTACTCGCCCCTTGCATTTGACAGTGGGTTATTCTGTATGCACTAGCTGAATATTTGTGCTGATTTGTAAAGGGCTGTGGGCTGAGTAAATACACAAAAAATACTTGTGTAGTTTTTAGTGATATTACTAAACAAATTTGCTGAGTTATTTTCGTTTTCCATTCTCTGACCATTTGATATTCATGTACCCAAATGACCATATATATCAGTAAGTTAATAGGGATCCTTCCCTCATGATTTTCTTCTTAAATAACTTAGCATGGATGCATTCTTTTTTTTGGGGGGGGGGGCATCACTGCCCTCTGGTGGTGGGAGTAGGAGGCCCAGCCCCACTGCTGGAATTCAACCTCCATCCCAGTGGGCTGCAGTCCCGCGCACAACCACTACGCCACCGGGGCTCAGCCAGATGCATTCTTTTATCTTCTGAAATAAATTGCATTCATGAAAATTGGGGCTGGTACACATGTAATTTATACATGTGTGTGTGTACTTACATATATACATATGATTCTGTATGTAAGTGCATAAGTAATTATTCTGTTGGCTGTTCAGGAACACACTCTTGTTTAACACACTTTTGTTTTCTCCAGGCCCTTCTTATCCTTCCTTTGGCCTCAGGCTGGCTTATTCCCTTGTTTCCTCTCCATGTTTTCAACAGATACATATACTTTCAGATGTATGTCATGTACAATGAATGCATTGACTCCAAAAGAGACAGAACAGTCAGTAATTTTAATCCCTAGACATTTCCATCTGGTTTGAGCCCCCATGGTTTCATTTCTCTTTGGCCTCCTCTCCTCGTTGACTGTCTCCCTCTACATTGTGCGCCGCCCTCCTACCTTACCTGCCTCCACCCCGCCGGGGTCGCCCTCCATCACCTGCCTGCGGTCTGCCTCTTGCAGTCTGTCTCCCTTTTGTGCCCACCTAGTCCAGTGGAGGGTCTCCTACTCACTTGCTATGTCACTTTATTTCTTTACAAAACGTGGTGTTCTTTGAAATTGGTTTTATTTACCTTTTTGTTGTCCATTGAAATTTTTTTTTTGTCGTAACCCAGATCTTGTTTTTGTTTATGCCTTGATCCACTAGATTAGAGCAGTAAGTTGTTTGAAAAACTAACGTGTGCTTGTGTGAATTAATTATCTCCTATGTACAATTTTGTTGTAGTCATCTTTTTAAAAAAATTATTGGCATATAAGTCACATGTCATACAATTCAATAGTTCAGTCATACTAAGAGCAGTACAGTCACCACAGTCAATTTTAAAACATTTTCTTCTTTCTTGTACTCAACTATTGGCTCATTTTCCCCCAGCCTCCCCTGCCATACCCCCAGAAGCCATTAATTCAGTTATTGTCTCTAGATTTACCTATTCTGGATTTCATAAACAGAAAACCATATAAGAATTACAACAAAATTACAATAAAGTAAAACAAAAAACCTCAATAGAAAAGAAAAAAATATTAAAAGCTAGGTAGAACAAATTGAAAATGAGTCAGAAGGGAGACCAAATGATCAGGTGTGGTTTACCTGACTGCATCTGCAGTAGTCAGTGTTCACACAGTGTGCAAGGCTATCACACCCCTGGTCTCTGAAGGCAGCTTAATCCACGTGTATTTTCCCCTTCAGTTTTGTTTTGTTTTAACTGAAATAACTTTAAAGTGAGTCAGAAGTGAGAAGGGACTTAATTTTAACCTAACTACATCTGCCACCAATGGACTTTACAATGCTCTCTGATAGCAAGGCTACTCACATCCTTTATGGTCAGAGGGTATTCACCAGAGGCTTAATGGATGTGTGACCTTGCAGATGGATTTTGATTTTCCATAGCTGTTCACAGTTTAAAACAGCTGTTCACAATTTAAGCTCTCATACAATTCACTCCTTCAGATTTGGGTTTTGTAATCTTCAGATTGCTTATAATCTTTGTATCACACAAGTTGGTGTGCTGTTTGCACGTGGAGCTAGTTACCTCGCTTAGACGGATGCTTGTTTGAAGACAAGCCTTTCAATTTCTTCTGATAGCCCGGATCCAGAATGATAGCCACACTTGGCTGTTGCCTCCATATCTTCAGTCACCTCTTCATAAGGGAGACATTAAGTAGGGGCATGTCATAAGAATTAATTGTTCTTAGATTGGAGCTAGAATTAAATGGGAAACCCAGATCCATTTGTTCATGGTTTTTTTTTCGGGCGGGGGGCATCACTGCCTTCTGGTGGTCGTGGGAGCTACCCAGCGCTGCTCCTGAGAGCCATCACTGGATTTGAACCGCCAAGCCC
>PVJH01044713.1:0-12835 GCA_004026705.1 Nesogale talazaci | reverse complement strand
CTCTTCAATGAGAGTAATGTTGGCTGCTAATTTCTTCTGTGCTATCTATTATGCTGATTAATCTTCCTTATCTTTGTGGGGTGGTTTTGACTGTTGTTACAGGAATAAGGGTTGACTTTTGTCATGATCATGTGGTTCTTAACTTTGGTTACATTAATGTGATGAAATACATTGATTATTTTTCTAATGTTTAATCATCCTTGTATTCCAGGTCTTAAACCTACTTGGTCATGATGTATTATTTTTTTGATATATGGTTGGATGATCTAGTTGGGAGTTTGCTGAAAAAAATTGAATCTATGTTTAGGAGGATATTGGTCTCTCTTTTTTCATTTTTAATGATCCCTCTTCTGGTTAGGGTCCCACGGTTCTATTTACTTCATAAGATGATGTTGGAATTGCTTTCATTCTTTTCCATACTTAAAAATAGGTTAAGTTGAATTGCTGTCAATTCCTTTCTTAATGCTTGGTAGAATTCACCAGTGAGTTACCTGGGCCTGGATATTTTTTGTTGGTAGTTTGTAAATGATCTACCTGATTTTCTCTTTTGTTATGGTTATATTGGGGTTTTTAATTTCAGTCCATGATAATGTAGGTAGCTAACATTTTTCTCAAAGAGTGTCCATTTCTCTTAGGTTTTCAATTTTCTAGGATATAGCTCTTCATAGTATTCTGTTACTTTCTTTTTATTTCCAGGTGTTTTATTGTGACACTGTCCATTTCATTTCTTTTTCATGTTATTTAAATTTTTTTTCCTTCTTTTCTCATGTTAGATTTTCCAGGAGTCTATAAATTTTGTCAATCTCTTGAAAAAAATCAATTTCTTGTCTTGTTCATTTTTCTATTGTTGCTCTGCTTTCTATTTCAATTACTTTCGCCCTAGTCTTTATTTGCTTTTCTTCAGCTGGCAGTAGGTCCTTTTGCTGCTCATTTTTCAGAGACAGAGATGTTGGGTTAAAGTGTTGATTTTGTTTCTTTCTCCATTTTTTTGGGCATCACTGCTCTCCGGTGGTGGGAGTAGGAGGTCCAGCCCCACTGCTGGAATTGAACCTCCGTCCCAGTGGGCCGCAGTCCCGCGCACAACCACTACGCCACCAGGGCTCAGCCCTCTTTCTCCATTTTTGATGGATACATTTAATACTGTAAATTGCCTTCCAAACACTGCTTTTGCTATATCTCAAAGATTTTTATTATGTTGCTGTGTTAGTCTGGATACACAAGAGAAACAAATTCATAAACATGTATATGTATATAAGTGAGAATTTAATAGAAAAGGTAATTATACAGTAAGAAATCTTTCCAATCCAGTCTCGTCCAAGTCCATATTATCCATATGTCCAATACCAGTCTACGAAGTCTTCTTCACACTCACAAAATACATGTAATGATGCCAAATGCAGGATGATCACAAGCCAGTGGGTAGAAAGTCTTTGGATGCAAGGGTGTTGTAAGCATCTCAGCGCTGGCAGGAGTCTCCACGTGGCTTCTCTAGGTCCCGGTTTCTTGTTGCATCTGGGTAGGTCTATGTGGCTTCTCCTCAGAGATGTCTCACAGGGAGCCAGCCTTGTGAGTCTCTCAGGTGGTAAGTGTTGTCAGTAGAAAGTCTCCAAGAAAGTGAACCAAGAGAGACAGTGTCTCTGCCTCCAAGAAGGAATTACCACATTTCCCAGAATTCTCATGAGATGACCATGCCCACACAGATTGGCTATCTCTAGATTGACAGGTAGACTCCACGCCTACACTCTTAATCCACAAATTGATACCAGATTAGGTGACTGCCACATTTTGTGCTTTCTTTCTAATTTGACCTTCTCAATCACTTTTTAAAATTTTGGTCTTCATTTTTTCTATTCCGCTAGTCTTTCTGTTAATAAAATAAATTTAGTGGCAGATACTTCACATATAATAAGATTTAATTTATCAAAAATATTAATGAGTTGTGCAACCACTACCACAATCAATATCTGAACACTTCCCATTCATCCTCCCTCCCTGCCATGACCCTAAGTAGTTACTAATCCAGTTACTAGCTCTAAAGATTTACCTATCATGGACTTCATATATTGAAAATCACACAAAACACAAACAGGAAGCAAACAAAAGCATAAAAACCAACAACAATGACTAGACCAAACATAGAAATATCTCAATAGAAAAAAGTAAGCAGAAAATATTAACACTGAAACAACTCAAAAGGAGATCAAGTGATAAGATATTACATTTTATTCTAACTATAGCTGTCATTATTGACTTTATAATGTGCTCTGTCTGATATCAAGGCTATTCACAGCCTTTGACTAAGTTCAGAGGGGACTCACAGAAGGCTTAATCAATGTGTCATCCACAGCCTTCTGCAAGCCAAATGCTCAATTTCCAAGCTCTGATTTTATTCCCTTCTTTAGATTTGGATTTTATTACTTATAGTCTTTGGATCACATAGGCTGATGTGCTTCTTCCATATGTGATTAATTATCACTTCACTTAGATGGCTGCTAGTTTTAAGACAAGTCTTTAAGACCCAGACACCATTCTTTCTGAAAGGAAACCAGGGTTTTTTTTCTGCCCAGTAATTTAAAAAATAGGTTGCTATTCAACGTCCACTTTTTGATCTTTTTTAGCTTGGACTACCTATTTTGACTTCTAATTCAAATTATCATTTTGATCTGAGAAGATGTTTTTTAATATCACAATTTTTAAAAATTATTGAGGCTTGACTTGTAGTCTAAAATAGCTCATTCTGGAGATTGCTTCAAGTGCACTGGAAAAGACTATGTATTGTGTAGCAGTTAGATTTATGTCAACTTGACTCTGTGAGCAAGACTAAAGATGGAGGCCAATGTGTCAAGCAGGTGACAGCCTGATGATACCTCCTTGGGGCTGTGCCTTTTTTTAATTAGAAAAACAGTGACAAATTAGTTTCTTTCTCTGTTTTATCTGTCTCCCTTCTCATTGAGACTCTCTGGCCCAGAGGTGGCCCCAAATGGACCACCTGGTCTTAGCAGCTGTTGCTCTGCTCTCTCCCCACCAACCTTTGATCCACACAGCCCAGCCTATTATTGCAGAGTTGTCTATTTCCTTCTTCAATTTTGTAAGAGTTTGTAACTGTATTTTGAGGCTTTTTCATTGGTAGCATAGATGTTTATTATAGTTGTCTTTTTGTTCAATTTTTCATTTAATAATTATGTAACGTCATTCTTTGTCTCATGCTGGATTTGGTCTTTAAGTATATTTTATCAGAGATTAACATGGTCACTCCAGATCTTTCTTATTATCATTATTTTGGCACATTTTTCTTTTACAATCTTTGATTTGTAGTTTATTTTTATCTTTGTGTCTGAGGTGTGTCTTTCATAAATAACATATTGATGGGCCTCGTTTACTTATCCATTCCACTGCCTACCCCTCAGTTGGTGCACTAAACCCATTTCTATGCAGAGTTATTATTTATACTATAAAACAATAACAAACATACCCACTGCCATTGAGTTTATTCTAACGCTCAGTGGGTCTATATTTGGTTTCATTCATGTTTGGGGTTTTAGAAATTTTGATTAAATGTAATGATGACTTTACTTGATGGCTCAACCAATTTAAGGTTCATTTAGCATCTTGAACGCACATCTTCTCATCTTTTATATGAGAGACATTTTTCCAAACAAACACCACTTCAGCAATTTTCTCTGTTTTTCAGTTTTTCTCTTTTTTGTGGAATACCAGTCACATGTACACTATTCTTAATTTTGTTGTTACCTACTATGTAATTAGTTCCAACCCCTAAAAATGCTGTGCACAAGAGAATGAAACACTGATTGGTCCTGTGCCATTCTAACAATTGTTCCTATGCCTGAATCCAATGATGCAGCCATGGTGTCAAGGCAGCTCCTTCTGGACTTTCCTCTTTGTTACCTCTCTAATTTACCAAGCACAACATCCTTCTCCAGGGACTGGTCTCTCCTGACAAAGTGCCCAAAGTATGTAAGATGAAGTCTTGACCTCTTTTCCTCTAAGGAGTACTTTGGCCTTACTTTTTATAGGACAGCTTGGTTGGTCTTTATTGCAGTTAGGGGTACTTTCAATATTCTTCTCCAGCACCACAATTCAAATATCAATTCTTCTTCAATTTTCTTTACTCAGTGTTCTACTTTCACATACAAATGAGGCAACTGAAAATACCATGATTTAGGTCAGGCCAATATTAGTATACAAAATACCACCTTGGTTTTTCAAAATGGTAAAGAGGTATTGTGCTGCAGCTATAACTAAGGCAACTCACCTTTTGAGCTCTTGACTACTGCCTTCTTGAATATTGATTGTGAGTCCAAGCAAGACAAAATCTTTGACTTCAAATTTTTCTCCATCTGTCGTCGTTACCTACAGGTCTAGTTGTGAGGGCTTGGGTCTTCTACACCTTGAGTGGTAATCCATACTGAAAAGCTGCAACTCTTAATCTTCAACACCAACTGCTTAAGTCCTCCTCACTTTTTGCAAGCACGTCAGAAGTATTCCTCCAATCCTGACACCACATTATTCTTCATATAATCTATGCACAAGGCTTATATGAATATTCCTCTTGATGGTGCTGTACGTAATTTGAGGTTTTTCTTTGGCTATTCTTGCTCTTTTATGTTGATTGAGTCTTTAGCACATTGAAAGATTTTTTCCTCAATTCACTGTTTCAACCTTCCAATGATTCTATTCTACTCCTTTGCTCTTTCAATGTATTATTACAATGTGTGTTTATTTCTGAAACCATAGCCTTAATCGTATTTCTCTTTGTTGTTTTTTATATGGTTTCTTATCTTTAAATTTAATCTTTCAGTTCTTGTAAGTGCTATCCTGGATACTTCTCAATGTTTTTCTTTGCATTCTTTAATGTCATCTATAGTGTTGTCCATCTTTCTCTCAATTCATTTAAGGATTATAAATTTCATTCTTTTGAAGTTCTTACTTTTCTTCCTGAGAAAGCTTCTGGATCTATCTCTTAATAATTTGTTTGGGTCCCTCTATCTTGTTTCTCAAAGGGGTCTGAGAGGAACACTCACTGTAAGGTCAGCCATTAAAACTACCAACTGCTCAACAAGAGACAGTTTCCTGCTCTCTTAATGTTCTTGTCTCAAAAATTCATAGAGGAAGTTCTGCCCTGTCTTTAAAGAGTCTCTTTGAGCCAGGATTAACTTGATGCTAGTGAGAAATATTCTTCTTTGTGAGACCTGAAATTATTCACAGTCTGACAATCTATGTGAACTAAAATGGTCACAATGCTGAGACACTGTGGTGGCTTTGTATTTTTATTTTATGTTGTATGTTTGTGAGACCTTAGCCACCTTTCCCAAGTGGGTGCTATAGAGAATGTGAATGTGTGCTAATTTCTGTTTGCTCTTTGTATACCATAGTGAAAGAACAGTTCGACTGATATTTTTAGTAATTAATTGAAAATTAGGAATATATGGCAGGTTGTGACCTTATCCAGTAGGTGAAGTTATGAATGTGGCTCTGCTCTGTGGATTAATTTGTCTTCTGTCACCAGAAAACAAAAAGAACAAGCAGGAAAAAAGAAGGCAGACAATAGCTAGAGAAAATGCATATAATTAATATAAGTAAAAATAAACAAAGAATGAATGATTAAAGCAAAGGGAAAGAAAGAAAAGGAAAGAAAATGTGATAAGCAAATGAGAGAGAAAATGAAATAAAATAATAAGGGATGAATTAAAGGAAAAGCAAAGGGATAAAAAAAGTGAAAATAGAAGAAAAGAAAAAACAGAAAGAGAAAAAATATAAAAAATAAGGGAAAGGGAAAGTGCAGTCAGGGCACCTGATATGGGTTGGCACTCTCTTCCAGCTAAGGGACTCTAGGATGGGATAGGGTGGGACATTGGCCCTCAATACAGATTATGCCGGCTTCCATATTGTCTGGGGTCAGGGCATCTGATTTGGCAATTTTCTGGCACAAATGGTGGCTGAGGTCAGGGTACTTGTTCTCAGAAGGAATTATTTGATGAACAAAAGGTAACTGTAGGTAGAACAGCTAATTATGCCACAAGTTCGTGGAAGGAGTTCCCATTCATCCAGGGGTAGTCAGAGACTCTGAGAGTTCTGCTGAGGGTGAGTTCAAATGCTTCCAGATGCAGAGGTGATGAACACATTCTCTGATCTACAAGGCTGCAATGAGAACCCCAAGTAGAAGAGGGACATGCAGTCGGTGGGTAAGGCAAGGTGGTATCATTAGCCACTGGGGAGTTAAGGTTAGAACAGATCATGTTTTTGATTACCAGGAGTATGTAGGGAACAAGAAACTCCCTTATCTCATTATCAACTACCAATGTGCCAAGTCTCTGTCTGGATGGAATACTGATTATAAATGTTCAAGATGGCCACATAGAATCAGACTAGCCCAAAATTCACCCTTTTACCTCCTCTCTCACCATTTGTTCTCAACTTCTTCCCCTACTTCAAATTCAGTCCATGGCTCTTTCTCTATCACTCAGGTTTCCAGGATTTTCATCTGTATCTGTTTCATTAGGTCTTTCACATCTTTAATAAAGGGTCTGTGTAGTGTTTTTTTTCCCACTTTGCCATCTTGCTGAAGGTATTGCTACATATTTAATATAATGGGTTTTATAAGAGATTGGTTTGGAACTATATGCCCTATAAGCTCCATAGTCTTAATATAGGGACTACCTGTATTTCATCTCACTAAAATTTATTGAGTAATTATTTACTATAAGAGGAATAGGATTGACAATTATAACAAAGTTGTAGGTCTTTCTTTGTGATATTTTTCTCTCCACCTATAATTTCTGGGTTTTGTGGGTGAGAGGAGAAGGCAGAAAGAGCCTGAGGGTAGAACAAGTGGGTCTTCTTGACCCCAATAGGTGAAAGTGAAAGAAGGTAAACCAGTTCCAAATAAGCAATTTAAAACATAACTCTTAAATTTCTCCAGTGAACTTTCCTAATTAGATAAATTACCCAGTAATAATTTCAATACGTAACAGATAAGGAAATTGGGACTCAGAACA
The DNA here is from genome assembly GCA_004026705.1 of Nesogale talazaci. Lineage (NCBI taxonomy): Eukaryota > Metazoa > Chordata > Mammalia > Afrosoricida > Tenrecidae > Nesogale > Nesogale talazaci. The sequence goes on along the minus strand of PVJH01044713.1, from coordinate 5,819 downwards.
GTGAAGTGTTGTATGACCTATTTTATCTGACTTGTCAGAATCCAGTTTCTTTGTTGCATCCAATATCATTTCTCCTACATCCGTTTTTCTCACTGTAGCAAATTACTTCTCAATGTACTCTGAACCATAATCAGCCCACTCAAGCCATTCTCTAATGTATAGATTTATTTATAATATTAGTGGACTTGCAAGGTATTTCAGTGTTTGTTTGACTGTTTTGATCTAAATGGTCAATTTTATGGTCTTAAATAAACCCAGTTTCCAGGAACTCCCTTCTGATAGCATTAGGAAGATATCAACTCAGGAAGCAGTGTATCAAAGCACTAAGTCAACACATAACCTGTTTAGAAAGATCATAGTGCCTTAATTTGATGTTATAGCCCAAACCACTTCTTACAGCATCTGGAATTCCATGATAAGGGTGAATATGCTTTGTTGCTCTGCATATGTTAGATAAAGCTAATCATTTAAACAATTACAGACCCAAAGCTTTGGGAAATATTTATTAGTAACTATTAAGCAATTTATTTCTTGGATTTTGGCCAGAATGTTGCATTGTCATGAATATAGAACTACTTTGTAGGAATTAGACAGGTTGGAAGGACCAAGAAAAGAAAATATCCTCCATATGTTCCTGGGATTACACTAATGATCTAAGTACCAGCAGATCTAAGTATAGAGCAAAATAGATCAGGTATTTTGAGTAATTTGAAGTAAAAAACATTTGGAACTCCACACTGAAATTAATATCCTTGAAATTTTTCACTGTAGCTCTGGATTATAAACCAGATGACCTTGCTCAACAAGCTCATAGCTTCGAAATGAATAGAAAAATAATTGCAAATTGTGGATATTTTTTCTCATCAATTAGCAATTTTTGATACTTTGGGGGCTAATATCTGACTAATGTGACATTGATCCTTAGAAGGAACAGATGGACTTCATTACAGTGACTCACTTCACTATTTTGAAGAGACTCAAAATGAAGTGCTAGAAGTTTACTTGGCAGACAAAATGATGTCTCTTTTAAACATCATGATCATAATATTATTAGGAAAAGGAATAAATGAGAACACTTAATGACAGTCTTACCATTAAGGGAGCAAGACCATGGCTGATATTAGACTGTGCTAGTTCAGATGGATTAGAGAAACAAATCAAGAGACACACATATATGTGTAAGAAAGAACTTTATATCATGAAGTAATTGTGCATCAATAAAACATCCCAGTCCAGTTCCGATTTAGTCCATACGTTCAATATTAGCTCACAAGTCTGATATTAGTACATGAATCCCTCTTCAGACTTGTGCAGCACAGGTAATGATATGAAGTACAGAAAGACCACAGGCTGGTAGCTGAATAGTCCTGTGGGTCCAATGGCAGTGGCACACCTCAAGTGACACGTGCTCTGACACTTCTCAGTATGACTTCACGAGGCTTGTCAACAGAAAGGTGAAGCAGAGAGAGAGTAAGCATGTATCCTGCCTTCAGGGAGGAAGAGAGGAAGTTCTGGAATCTTCATGGGAAGACTACGCCCAGAAGGAGGGATCACCAGGCAGTGACCTGATTGACAGGTTATCCTATTTATCAAGTGGAAATGAAATTATGTAACCACCGTAATCCCTATCACTCATTCTATCGTTCACCTGGGTCTTTTCCCTTCAAATCCATCGCACACATACATTTGTCTCCCAATTGGCACCTTCACCATGAAGTCTTAGACAACTGTGATACTCTGAGCAGTCCACCTCCTTGGCTAGAAGAAGGAGCAAAGTCATTTAGAATTTTTGTATATAATGACTAAGTAGTTAAATATATATAATAAAATTTTATATGTTAAATAAAATGGAAGTTATTTTTCTCTTATAAAGCACACCATTTTCTAGAATTTTCGGTACTGTGGTGCTTAGAACTGTTAAAAGCTCCTATAAATGGAATTCTGGTGGCACTCTCAGGACATTTGTGTCGATAGGCAACTCAACAATCATGTTTGGGACAGATCGGTCATTCAAATCAGCCTTCATACAACTATGGTGCAATGATTTAGGATTTGTATTTTAGAGGAATATTTCCTGGGTCGGAAGTCTATTTCTTCTACTTTACAGATTGGCTTTAAGAAAGCCATCGGATATTTCTATCTAGTATTCCTCATCTGCAGAAGTAATGATGATGCAGTAGGTTAAACATTGGGCTGCTATACAGAAAGTTGGTGGTTCAAATCCACCATCTGTCCAAGAGTAAAAGATGCAACAACTTGATTTCATAAAGATTTACAACCTTGGAAAGTCTAGGAATATTTCTTGTGCATCATATAGTGTCTCTGTGAATCAGAATGGACTCCAGATGCAATGAACTCCTCATCTGCCAAGTAAGCCTAATACCAGTGTCTACTTCAATGAATTGTTATAAAAGACTAAAAGAGTAAATCAATACACAAGTAAAGGTCTTAGAATAGTGTCTGGCACAAAGTAAGGACTCAATAAAACAATATTTATTCAATTAGAATTAACACACCTTCCCTCACCTCAGATCAGCCTCTTTCATTTTCTATCTTTGACCTGGCTGCTAGATTTTTCCTCTCATGTACCCACACAAGAAACCACCCACCCTGAAACTATGAAAGAAATTTCTTAGAGACAGAAACTACTCCTTTACTCCCTTCTGTTACCCATGTGATTTAGCATTACAGTTAGTATAAGTTGGGTAAAACTAATTTTGGTTTTTGTTTTGTTTTGTTTTTTTTTAAAGCAAATTAACCTGGTTGTCCCCTGACAAGAAATTGTCAGACAGGCATATTTCCCTCTTTTGTGTCTTGGTGAGATCGCCCAATGCCACTCCTGAGAATTATTAAATAGATGTCAGAAGCAGCATGACAATAATTAGGCCATTAAATCTTATGGAGTGTGATCTGCAATATGTTCATTACTTTGTACTAAGTGAATTATTGGACAAAAGGAGAAAGGTCAAGAACTCAAGTGAACACATGTTAGATGTCAGATAACAGACACTGATATTCAGTGATAGGAGCGATGTTGGCCAAATTATTCTGTCCATACATTGTTTAAAAGAGAAAGAAAAGAGGGATCAAACTCCACATTTTACTCATTTGTAGACAAGAATTTGAATGTCCCTACGTGGTATAAATAGTTGTGGTGAGCTGCTAACTGAAAAATTGGTGGATTGAGCCTACTAAAATTTGCCTCAGAAAAAAGGCCTGGCTATCTTCTTCCCCCAAATTCAACCATGGAAAAATCTGTGGAACACAGTGATCTACTCAATGCCCACAAGCTTGGTTTTCGGTTTTAACCATGATTCCAGTCAAGCAGAATCCTCAAGAGCACTCTGCTTGTCATTGAGTCAAACACAGTACAATTCGTGGTTCCCCATAGGTGTGAGAATAGAACTGTGTTCCATAAAATTTCCAGTGGTTGATTTTTAAAGTAAATTACCAGGCCTCTCTTCTAAGACATATGGTAAGCTCAAAGAGCCCCCCTTTCAGTTACCTATCAAATGTTCTACAGTTTTGTACTGTCCAATGACTCCTCTTAGGAAACCTGCTCTCTCTTGCATCCACTTGGCTGCATGCTTCTAAGACAAGAGCCCAAACGAAGTATGTACTAAAATAAATGAGTCATCGATAGAAAGAAAAAGAAATTAATAAAAACATTTCACAGCAAAACTCAACTTACTTCTCTCAGTTTCTAATATATTTTTTCTTTTTAAAAAAAATATGCATTGCAATATAGGAGCAGCAGTGTATTGTGTGCTGGATTGGATGGTCCTTCCATCTTATTTTTTTTATTTTTATTTTTTTTGGCATCACTGCTCTCTGGTGGTGGGAGTAGGAGGCCCAGCCCCACTGCTGGAATTGAACCTCCGTCCCAGTGGGCCGCAGTCCCGCGCACAACCACTACACCACCGGGGCTCAGCCCGGTCCTTCCATTTTAAATAATCCAATTCTAACTTGAAGACAACCAGCAAGACACAATATCTGGGATGACAAAGTTTTGGGACATGGAAAAAGTAAATAGGACCAAAGAAAATGAAAATGGGTCTTACAGGAGGAAAAACCCGAGTTGTTTATTGTATACTGATGTCAAACATGATTTTAATAACATCACCAAACATCATGCAGCACCATCATCTCCTATTGCCATCTAGTTGATTTTTACTCATAACATAGCTATCCTGTAGGACAGAGGAGAACTGTGTCTTTGGGTTTCTGAGTTTTTAAATCCTTACTGAAGCAGAAAGTATTATTTTCCTTCCTCAAGCCACTGGTAGTTTCAAACTGCTAATCATTGAGTTAGGCACCCAACATACAGGTCACTATACCACCAAGTCTGCATTTCAAAAAGAACAGAAAAAAGAGAGATCCTCCTTCCTATATACCTTTATTTCTCCATGTTTCTTAAGAGGTGCATTAAAGCACAGATGTGAGATCTGTAAGAGTTACAATGTGGTAGTCACATAATCTGGTGTCATTTGGGGACTTGAGAGGATTAAAAGTGAAGGGGTGGAGTCTAATCGGTCAATCAGATCATAAAATAAAGCCTCGATATGGGCGTGGCCTTTTCCTGGACTTCATTCTTAGAGCTGAGAGACTGACTCTCTCTACTGACAACACTCACTTCTTGAGAAAGGCTCTTCTGACAAGACTCGTGGCACTATGCTAGTAGACCCCATGCCCATGCCCTGGGAATGGGAGACGCCACATGGAGAGCCCTGCTAACACTTAGATGCTTTCCATGCCACTGGATCCAAAGACTTTCTACCTACTGGCCTGCGATCAGCACCATAGCATATGTTTCATGAGTCTAAGGAGGACTTGACAGATTGCTATTGGATGTATGGACTAATATCAGATTTAGGGACTTGGACTGGACTGGGTTGTGATGCTTTCTTATGTACAAAATTACTCTTTATATAAAACTCCCTCTTATACCCATATGAGTCTTCCTAGATTTGTTTCTGTAGTCTACCCAGAGTAACACAAACAAGTATATATTTTACTAAAAATGCTATCTTGAAGGGCTGAGCCCTGGTGGCTTAAGTGGTTGAGTGCAGGACTGTGACTCATGGACTTGGCGGTTCAAATCCAGCGGTGGCTCTCAGGAGCAGCACTGGGTAGTGCCCACGACCACCAGAGGCAATGATGCCCCCCCCCCAAAAAAAATAAAACAAAACAAAACAATGCTATCCTGAAAGATTCTGTCTCAACTGATAAATCATAATTCCAATCAATCTTTAAATATGTTGTGAAAATTTGGCATTTGAAGTAACTCTCTGGTTCCACATAGACAATTATTAACAACTTTTGAGTTTGATGGATATATTCCCTGTTTTACTTTGTTTTGATTTTTTCCTATTAAGTGGAACTCATCTCTCCCAGAAAAAGAAGTACCACAAAGCTCAAGTTTCTTATCAAAAATCTTTTTGCCTTCGTTTCATAAGATTTGAGCAAGTTATTATACATGAAGCCCTTGAAAGAAAACATAACAAGTTGTAAGCATTCAAGAAATGCCAGCTATTGTTACTGCTGTTGCCTTTTTCTTTAGGGTAGTGTGTTCATACATTCCCAAATATTCCCTAGTGATGTGGTTTGGAGGAAACTCTTTCTTATTTACTCTCTTTCAATGAACCTCTGCTCACTACCAAATGTTCCCTCAGGCAAGTAAAAGCTCTAACTGGAAAAACAGGATTCAAATAAATTCTTTAGAGATTTCACAATCAGGTTTAGCCCAAGTAATGCATAATTCATCACACTGAGTTCGTATTTTGGCTAAGAACAGAAAGTCAACTATTAGTTTTAGTGAT
>PVJH01044712.1:0-12853 GCA_004026705.1 Nesogale talazaci | reverse complement strand
GGCAAGAGTAAAGCCCACAGCAGTCATTTCAAGGGATGCTCAAAGCATTTTACTCGTCGACTTTGGGGTGGGTCATAGAATGATAGTATCTGTTGGTGATCAGAGGTTTTTGGAGAAAGTTAGCCAAAGCTTTAGCAGGAAAACACCCAGGAAAGCTTCCACAGAGAGTTTTCTTTATCCACCATGACAATGCTTCTGCAAAAATGTCCATAGGGAATTATTAGACATCTGGACATTATAGTCTAGATTTGGCTCCTTCTGCCATTTTATTTTCCAATCTTAAAAGTATCTTTAAAGGTACCCATTTCGCTGAGCCTCAGTGGTGTAAGTGGTTGAGTGCAGGACTGCGACTCATGGGTTTGGCAGTTCAAATCCAGTGGCAGCTCTCAGGAGCAGCGCCGGGTAGCTCCCATGACCACCAGAGGGCAGTGATGCTCCCCAAACAACAACAAAAAAGGTACCCATTTCTATTCAATTCATAATGTAAGAAAGACTTAATGGACATGATGAAATTTCCAGGACCCTCAATAGTTTAGGGATGAACTAGATGGCTGGTATCATTCCTTTAAAACGTATCTTAACCTTGATGGATTTTACGTTTGGAAAGAAAGTTTAGAATGTCTAGCTCTGTCAGCTAGTAAGCACAAACACCCAAATAGGAATCCATGTTTATATTCCTTCCTAAGAAATCATCTGTTAACTGTCCTTAGGAATGTTTGCTTTTTAACACCAGTGTGTGACAGCCAAAGCCCAACACATCAGTCAATCACACACGAAGGATGTATAGCCTATATTTGTTGGTGCAATCACACATAGGACTCAGTGAATTTGAAAGTAGTCTACCAGCACTGCTAGTTAAAACTAAATAAATATAAACAAAAACCTCAGATTTTTAGGTCTAAAGACTGATAAAGACAAAACCCTCAAAGAGAAGTTCCAACTCCAAAATGGAGATACATAACTAAATGCCAAAGTACTGGAGTTGTTCCTGATATTATAAATAATATGCATACTCAGGGTCCCCAGATGCTTCCAGGCTCTGGGAATAGAAGCCAGCCAGTACTTTCTATGAATGAGAGCCAACCCAGGGGCACTTACCAGTACCATTTGTGTGGTACTGTCTGTGGCACCAGATGGGTAATGTCTCCTGCAATCTGAAACTACCATGGCAACCCTGATTTTCAGTTCATTAGGGATGACCTGAAAGAGCAGATTGCAGATCTTTCTAAGTGAGTAATGATTAGTCTGATGTATGTTTAGCCCATCAGAGCAACTGGGTCTATTGTTAGAGATGGTATCAGTAAAAATGGAATATGATACTATCAGAACCATCTGACCAAATCCAGTGAGTAGGTCAAACCTAAAGGCCTGGATCACGTTCTTCAATAGAAAAATAGAAAAGTCATTGGAAGCCTCCCCAAAGCCAAACAATAACTAGTAAAGAATGTCTGTCTTGAGCATTGGTTTCGTTCAAAGTCTATCTGTTGTGCGGTTGTTAAGAGCCATCAAGTACTCTGAGCCATCCTATGTACAACAAAATGAAAAGTTGCCCCATATTTCACTATCCTCACAATTGTGTCAATGCGTGAACAGCCAATGTGGCAGTCTTTGCTTGACAATTTTTGCTTGACGATCGTTGCTTGTCTTACCAAGCATCTTCCTCCTTTGTCTCTGCCTTTCTGCTTTACAAAGCCCGAGGTCCTTTTCCTGGGCCTGTTCTTTCCTGGTATCTTCCAAAAGAGATTTACTTGCTCTTTTAGCAGCCCATGGTATGTTCAATATTCTTTGCCAGTACTATAATCCAAGCACATCCTTTGTTTTCCAGCCTTCCTCTTCAATGTCCAACTTTCATGAGGTGATTGAGAAAATACAATGGGTTGGGCCAGGCACACCTTGGTCCTAAAGTGACATCCTTGCTCTTCTATGGATTTATCTTGTGTGGAGTGCTGTTTGATGCATGAACTGGAAACCAAGAGGAAAAGAAAGCAGATGGAAAATCGGCATTGGTGATAGAAATTAAGCTGGAGGTCACATGATAGAGCATTGTAAGACCAATTGGGTCTTTATTGTAAATACATTTTCAATGACATAAATATTGATTATATATATATATATATATATATGAATTGTAGCAGATAGACTACATAGAAGTCAAGCTGACTACATCTGTGGGAATAGATGATGGAGAAGTTCAAGCAGCCAAAACAAGCTGACTGTGAAGTAGATAATAAATTACTCATAGGTAAGTCAAGATGAAGAAAACTTAAAATAAGTCCACAAGTACAAAAAATATGGTCATGAATCTATTTCACCAGAATTTCAAGAACATCTCAAGAATAGACATGATTCATTGAATATCAATGACAGAAGACCTGAGGAGTCGTGGAAGGACATCAAGAACATCATGCATGAAGAAAACAAAAGGTCGTAAAAAGACGGGAAGTAACGAAAATTAAAATGGACATTAGAAGAGTCTCTGAAAATTGCTCTTAATCACAGAAGCTAAAAGACATAGTAGAAATGACGAAGTAAAAGAGCTGAATGGAAATTTTCAAAGGACAGCCTAAGAAGACAAAGTAAAATATAATTAAATGTGCAAAAGTCTGGAGAAAATGACAACATGCTCAGAATATCTTAAACAGAAAGAACTAATAAAAAATTCAAGTCCTGAAATGCAATATTGTGAGATTCTAAGGGCAGGAAGTAGCAAAAGAAGAAGGACTATGTGTCTAGGTGGTATCAAATCCATCAACCTGAAAAATTAAATTAAATTAAATTACTTGGATGGTAGTGAGTTTATGTTAAAGTGGGAGGAAGACCTTGGGAAAAGAGGGTAAGAGGGGTTACACAACTTAAAGACTGTCATCAATGTCCCTGGATCGTGCATGTGAGGATTGCTGAGTAGGTACATGATCCGCTATGTATATTTCCAAAGAGAAAAATAAAATTATTCTTTTTTTAAAGAAGAAGAAAGCAGTGACTATAAAAGGCAACAGGTCCCTAGGGAATGTAAACTAGTGAGCCTTTAGCTGCCGGCCAAAAGACTGGTTTGTTCGAAGTACCCGGAAGCATCTCAGAAGACTGACCTGGTAACTTGCTTCCAAAAGGTCATAGTCATGAAAGTTCGATGGAGCGCAATTCTACCTGGAGGTCAAGGGGGCCCATTCTTGGGGTCCCCACGAGTCGGAACCAAGGCAGCAGCAACTGGGAGTGGTGAAAACTAACTGGCATTATGGTTCCATTCCTGAAATCTCACTGTCTCAGCGGGGCTTATAATAGTTCACTATTTTGAGGTTTTGACTAGTGAGAGATGAACTTGAACTGTCTTTAGGCAAAAACAGGAGATAGTTTTCACTTGTAGAGGAAATAAAGATGAGACTCGAATAATCATCAGTATAGAGTGTGGCACCCCACACTCAGGTGTGGAGAAGAAAACCATAATTAACTAGCATGTGACCCTTATTGGTGAGAGGTTAGGCTCACTGCCCAAGAGCAGGGCCTAATAGCATGGGGGCTGGACCAGCTGGGCTGGCTTCAAAGGCACAGAATGAAAGGGGAAATGAAAAAAAGTGAGCTGAGAACATCTGCTCAAATGAATTCCAAAAAGCCACCTGGCCCTGGTAGGGAAGGGTGGGTGGTTAGTAGAGCTTCAGGGAGAAATTGGGGGAAATAAAAAGAATTGATTTCAGGTGGTGCTAGGGAAAAAAAAGTGGGGAGGGGGGGAGAAAAACAGAGAAGGCAGTCAGGGAATGGTTGTCATTGCCAGAAGATGTCGAGGAGAAATGTGCTTCTAATAAAACAAAGCCACCAAGGTGGGTAAGTCTGAGACCAGAGGTCCATGGAAGAGGAAGTACGATGGGGGTGGAAATTGATAGAGGCTTGGCAAACCCATGACAGATGGACCCCTATGTTGGACTGAGCTGAAAAAGAGGCAAAGAAAAAGAACTTAAAAGAAGCCTTCAAAGGCTAGTTAAAGTCACGTAAAGAAAATAATAGAAATTAAAAATTACAACTAGAAGAAGGCAAAAAGTTTCACCTACAAGATTCTAGGCTTTAAAGAAGATCTGGACATAGATATGCATAAGAAGAAGTCTGGATCTTACCTGTTTGGAACAAATTATTCACTAGAACATGGGGGAAAACAGAATCTCCAATGAGACGACTTTAAAACAGTGAGATTTTTGTTTGTCTGTTTGGAGTTCATAGTGGGAGTTTTCCCAAGCTCTATAGGATCTGATGATTTATACTCATGGTTGTAAATTGAAGAAGCAAAATGGTTCGCTAAATAGTTATATAACTCCCCCAAAGAAATTTCCATAGTCCCCCCAATTTTTTTGAAGACAGAAAATCATACAAAACTATATAATTCACTTTTCTAACCACTCCAAGGATATAGATGTGGAGCAGAGAAGGAGACTTGTACTAATTTTTTGAAGAAAGAATGGAATTGAAGATCTATCAAGAACCCCTCAACAAACCTAAGTACCCAGGTTGTAAGCAGATAGAATTGAAAGCTATTTGTTTATGTACACCTGCCAACCGCTGGATGTGTGTTTACCCAAACGGAATATGAAGCAGAAGGGTTGACATTGTTTATACACAAAAACAGAATAGAGGGACTGACATTAAACATGATCGATGCCTTCATTTTTATGTCACGGTGGTAACTGCCAAAACCCACTTCTCAAAAAGGAGACATTTGGCAGAGGTATACAGAAGGGAGTAAATTCCTGGTGGAACCAAAAGGGATTAAAAACAAAAGAGAAGAGAGATCCAGGGGCCGGCAGGCCTCTGATCTCAGCCTGGCAGTGGTGGGTGTGTCGGAAAACAATAGAAGGAAGTGCTCAAGGAAAGTGGCCCTGAAATCAAAGAGGAGAAAACCAGCGTCCCTCAAGCACCATAGAAACAACGAGCTGAGGGGGCTAGGGCAGTGGTTCTCAACCTGACCCTTTCAAACAGTTCCTCACGTTGTGTTGACTCCCCAACCATAAAATGATTTTCGTTGTTATTTCATAACTGTCATTTTGTGCCTGTTAATGAATAGAGCAACCCTATGGAAAAGGTCGTTTGCCCCCCCAAAGGGGTCACGACCCACAGGTTGAGAAAAGCTGGACTAGGAGGAAGAAATTTGGGCAGAAAGGAGGAAACATGATGAAGTGCAGAGGAGGGTGTACAAGGGGGAAATACCCAGAAGCCAGACAAGGGTACAGCACAAATGAAGAAATTGCATCCAAAAATCCTAGAGCATGCTAGGAAAAAAAAAAAAGTAGAAAGAGAAGAAAGAGTGAACTCATTCCAGGACACCATGAGTAATGCATGCACAAATTACCAGCTCAAACCCCAGCTCCAGAGAGAAGTGCGTTCAAGTTGGGTGTGGAGAGCACGCCTACTGATGCCTGTGGACTTGGACTTTGGACCTGGAACTCCTTGAGCACCTGTTTCCACTAAAGTATGGGCAGGGGGCGGGGTGACCAGACACTGATAGAGAGATGTCTACGCATGGAACACGTACTGAGAAAATCAGTAAGAAGTGTGGCGAGAGAGTCTGGTAAGTATAGTAGGCTACCCAGGAAAGGGAGACTATTGGAATATGCAAAGAGTTTGTCAGAAAAGTTCGACCAAAGCAACAAGCCGAAGGAGAGCCCCTGTGAAGTGTAAGAGAGGCAGAGATGTGAAAAGTGCCCTGGAGATGACTGCCGAGTCTCTGTGCACAGTTCCAGGGGGACCCAGAGGGGACAGGAAACGGGGAAGGCAGAGGAGTAAGTAAGGCCAGGAACGCTGCTCTACACCCCAGGGGCACGAGCTCGGGCCTTACTCGGCTGGCTGCGGAGGAGTCTGGAGCTTCAGCAGACTGGACCTCGCGCTTCTCGGTGACTTAATGGACACATTAGGTCTCGGTGGCGTCTGGTTATGGTCAGGGCAGAGTTAGGCCTTTGGAGGTACCCTCTCGCCATCATAGTAGTTTATAGAACATATGAAATAACCCTTTGCACGTCCTAGTCTCCAGCGATGGAGCCCTGGTGGTGGAGTGGTGTGGTGGCTGCCGTCCAAAAGGTGGGCAGTTCAAAACCATCTGCAGCTCCTCGGGAGAAAGACCGGGCTCTGTACTCCTGGCCACAGTGACAGTCTCAGAGGCCCACAGGGGGTCGGTGTCAGTCAGCATCGACTCAAAGGCAGTGAGTGAGCGAGCGAGTCTACAGTCGGCGCAGCAATATAGAGCTCACGAGAAGAAAAGCAGGAGATGAAAGCAATGCACGCTGATCCCGGAGCTTTGCCCGCCATGGCGTGGGGAAGAAGAGCCAGGATGCGGGGCAGAGAGAAAGAGAGCAGAATGCAGGCTGCTGAGTGGGTGATATTGGCAGGGCAAGCTACTAGAGAAAAGGAAACCGCCTGGGAAGTAAAAGCTTTGTCTAGGGGAGCCCTGCGGATTCATGCAGCTGAGACCAGGGCTGTGCCTGTGCTGGGTCACATTTCACCCATCCTGGGCGTGGCAGTCACCTCCTCTGGTGCCAACGGGAGGAGTGAGAGAGGCGGGTGGATCTAGCCTGTCAATCTGGAGGTAGCCAATGAGACCTCTGTGTGGGCAGGGCCTTCTCCTGAGAATTTTGGGAAATGTGGTAATTCCTTCTTGGAGGCAGGAGAGACTGCCTCTCTCGGCTCATTCCCTGGGAGACATTGCAGCGGACCAGACACATGACAGCATGCTGATAGACCCTGAGCCCTGGAAGCTGGGGTGCCATGAGGAGATCCCTGCCAGAGTTGAGATACTTCTACTGCCACAGGGTACACAAGACTCTGCACCCACTGGCCTGTGATTGTCCTGGTGTCCTTGCATGTGCTTCGTGAGTATGAAGAGGACTTGCGGATTGGTATCGGACATATGGGCGGATATCGGACTTAGGACCTTGGACTGGACTGGGTTGGAATGTTTTCTTAATGTCCAGTTGTTCTTGTATTCAAAACTTTCTTATACACATGTGAATGTTTATGAATTTGTTTCTCTTGTCTACTCGGACTAACACACTGGCAAGAAGAGGTACTTGGGCCTGTGCACTGGTGTCCTGAGGTGACACCACGCTAGGACACACTGGACAGAGAACGTGATCACCCCTGGACATTCAGCTGAGATGGAGGCAAGGTCAGTCCTTAGGGGTGGAGCGCCTCAGCCCTACAGAAAGGCTGCACTGGGCCCACCCTAACAAAGCCCACACCCGCCCCCTCCACGGGAGCAAGCTGAGCCATCACAGCACTGCCCCCACCAGCACGCCACTCTTTGAAGGATCACAGAGCAACCCATAATGTTGGCCAGGAAAGAAAGCATTACTAGGCATTCAGAGAAGCAGGGCCATATGATATGTGATAGGATGGGGATTGGTCAATATTTTAAAAATGCAGAGCAGACAAGGATTTTTAAATCACTAAAATAATCATGTCCATGACTTTAAAGAGGGGAAGGGGGCATAAAGATGAGTAAATGAATAATTTTTTGGGATTATAGTTCACTATAAAAAGGACAAAATGAGGACTGAGCCCCGATGGTGTAAGTGGTTGAGTGCGGAACTGCAGCCTGCGGGCTTGGCGGTTCAAATCCAGTGGCGGCTCTCAGGAGCGGCACTGGGTAGCACCCATGACCACCAGAGGCAGTGATGCACGCACACACCACACACACACACACACGGACAAAATGAAAAACAAAAATTTTCATGTCTGAAATAAACAAGTATTTTACTAAAGACTGCAAGTCCAGTACATTTTTACTTTTTCTCCTTTTAAACCCACTCAGAACAATGTTTAGATCGGAAGGATAAGGGGCCTGGGGATTTTTAAGTCTGTGAGGCTTCGCTCCTGTTTAATTTTTTATTTACAAAATGAAAATTCTAGGTCTGAAAAAATACAATACCTGAAATAGGTAGTTGACCAGTTAAGCTTAATAGTAGATTGAATATTACCGGAGAAAAAGTCAGTAAGCTTGAAGACAAACAAAAAAGGAATTAAACACATTGAGCCTATTGAGTAAAGAGGGTTGAGAAGGCAAATAAGCAGAGTCCTGCTGACATACAGAGCAATATTAAGCAGTCCGGGGTGCAGAGAAAAGTCAAAAGTATTGCTACAAAATCTTAAACGCCTTTATTTAAACAAAAATGTCAAACTATGCAGCTTGGCAAGTAGAAAGAAAATGGTTTGGAAATGGTCATGGCAATATAAGTATAAATGTGTATGATACAATTGCTGTACGGATTGTTATAAAAGCTGTAACCCCCCCCTCAATTAAATAATTTATTAAAATAAGTAAATAAATTCCACATATAAATATACATTATATGAAGTTTGGGTGGCATACTGGTTACCCATCGGGTTGGCAGCCACAAAGATAGCAGTGTGAAACCACCAGACACTCCAAAGGACAAAGATGAGGCTTTTTTACGCCCTTAAAAATGTACAGCTATACACGTTCCCTCTAGTACCTAAAGGATTCCTCGCCACCTCTCCCACCCCCGCAACCATCATGGTCCCAACTCTACCTTACAAATCCAGATGGCCTGGAGAAGGCACACTGGTGGAGAGGGGAGCTGGAGATATGGGGAAACCAGGATGGGTGAACCCCTTCAGGTCAGTGGTTAGATTGGAGCTGCTGGAAGGGTGGAGAGAAGGTGGGGTTGAGAAATAGAACCAACTGCAAGGATATACACACAAGCTCCTATTTGAAGGACGGGCATCAGGGGAGTGCGTTGGGGGAGAGGTCGGGCAGTGTGAGATATGACAGAACAATAATAATTTATAAAGTATTGAGGGTTGGTGGGAAGGAGAGAGCAGGGGAAGAGGGGAAGGGATGGAAAAGCCGATCCTAGGGGCTCAAGGAGAAAGGCGGATGATTGGAGAACAATAGCAGCAGCTGACATGTGACGGTGCCCAGTATGTGAACAGTATGTTTATTTATGTATTGTGAAAAATGATGTTTGAGCCCACCATTAAATGATTTAATAAAAAAATTTAAAAAAATGTACAGCCTTGGAAGCTCGCAGGGCTAGCTGTACGCTGTCCTAGGGGGTCACTGTGGGTTGGAATTGACTGAGTGCAGGGTACTTGTTTGGACTCCTCCCCACAGAGTTCTACACTCTTCATTTGTTGCCACCACGTCACTTCCGACTCACGGCCACCCTGTGTGTGACAGAACAAAGCACTGCCCCGTCCTGCACACTCCTCACACTTGTTTCTCTGCTTGAGGCCATTGTGGCAGCCCCTGTCTCAATCCATCTAGTTGAGGCCCTTCCTCTCTTTCACTGCCCGTTTACTTTACCAAGCATGACTGGTCTCTCCTGATCACATGCCCAAAGTATGTTAGACACAGTCTCGCCATCCTTCCCCTTACGGAGCGCTCTGGCTGTACTTCTTCCAAGACAGACCTGTCTGTCCTTTTAGCAGTCCAATACTCTTCATTTACACCATGTCAACACTCTTCTTTATACCATGTCAAAATGGCCAGGCATCCTTAGGGGACTCAAATCATGTTTCTTTTAAATATTCGTTGAGTTGGTGACATTAGAAAGAAATCTAGAGGGGCTGAATCGGAGCTGTTGGGAGGATGGACTGAGGCTTCCCCAGGACATCCTCATGGGGTCGTCATTGTGACGCTCAAAGAAGGAGCGGGTTCCTTGTCATGATGAAAGGCAGCTCCTCAATCCAGCTGTCCTGGCATTTTCTCACCAAAGCCTTTTTCAGTTCTCTTAAAACTTCTCAATAGCTGCCATGATTGCCTTCAGGAAAAATCCAACAAGCTTCCTCCTTGAACAGTTGCCATAATCTTCTGAGCTGCTGCTCCCGCTTTGAATTTAACTGGCCCATCAGATCTGCTAAAAGGCAACATTTTGAGAGGCTGTTTTTGAAGGCGCCCTAATGAGACCACGGTTACTGAGCGCACTTGGTAGGTAGCTGTGGGAGCAGGTCTGTCACAGAGGGAGTGAGGAAGGCGGAACCACCAACACAGACCCCCCGAGACCAGGCTCAAGATGCTGAGCTAGCTTTATTGCAGCTTTTGCAAGGCTTATATAGGTTTCATTGACCAATCAGGTCATACTTCCTGGTTTTTCAACATTTCCTTATATGGTCATGGGTTTGCAGCATGAAAAACAATTGGCCCACACTGCAGGCTATGTAAATGAGGTGTTACTGGCGGAGTTATGTAAATGAGTTGTAGCTGGCTGAGCCAGCCATCCAACTGTCTTACAAACTATTTTGTCCCATCACATTATAGGATTTTACATTCAATCATTACAGGATCATAGCTGTTACTATGGGGAAGTTAGGAGCCTTCTAATAGACTGTGTCTCAGAGGTTTAAAGCAGAAGGATATCAGGTGAGCTGGCCTGGGGTCTTATTGCCTTAAGACTGGAGTCCTTTCCAGGAGCCATGGAAATGTGTGATACCCAGCAGCTTCTGCCAGACTCAAGAATGGAATATTCCAGGAGACTTGGAAGCATGGGTTCCAGCTACATAAGGTTGTGGATAACCAGTGGCTTCAACACCTCTCCAGCCACAGCAGCATCCTGAACCCTCTATGCCTCTTTCCCAGATCTACAGGTCCTGTCAAGAATGCCCCCGAAGGTAGATATTGACTGATCACAGAGAGGAGTTCAAACACATTTTATGTGGAAAAAACACCTGCATGTATGAGCTGGAATCTAATGTTACAGTTAGGTTAGGTTTACTTTGCCAAGTAGGCTTCCATGTGAGTGGAGTTTAATCAGATTGAATCTTGATTGGAAGGCAATGAGATAAATGGCTTTCCAAGGCTGGCCCCTGTTGCTCTTTCTGCCTGGTGATCAGACCAGAGCTCTGCTTCCTGAGCTAATTAAACCTTTTCCTCAACCATGTGTTGCACTACTGTAGGCCCAGTCAACCCATCGAGTGTAGATCCTGTCAGCTTGCTATGCGTCCTAGAGCTTGTGGTTCCATCCAGACCATGCTCCTGGATGCTTTGCTAAACTCTGGAGCTACTATTTCTCATCTGCTGTTGCCCCACCTTGCTTGTCTTACCTGAGAGTAGACTCCACTGCCTGCTTCCTTGGCCTCGGTCTATGTGAGTTAAAGGACCTTCATTATATTAATTGTTCTAAGAAAATGAGTTGAACTGAGCCCTCTGTACTGCTAGATGAACTAATTAGCTATTATATTCCTTCTCATTATATAAACCTATCTTTTTTTTAATATAGATTTTATTTTATTTTATTTTATTTTTGTTTTGGGGCATCACTGCTCTCCGGTGGTGGGAGTAGGAGGCCCAGCCCCACAGCTGGAATTGAACCTCTGTCCCAGTGGGCCGCAGTCCCGCGCACAACCACTACGCCACCGGGGCTCAGCCCCAAACCTATCTTTTAATATATATAATCATAAGTGTTCTGTTTTTTTCTCTAGAGGACTTGGCTAAGACACCTAGTAACAAAACTTTATTTTAAAAATCTCATAAAATAAGCAAAGGGAGATGAGGGCAGGGGAAAATGTCAAAACACAGTGACTTTTGCTAAGTTGAGTCTGGCGCCTTAGACCACTCGACCATCCTGACAACTCATGACTTATAAATGTGGTGAAAAATAGAAATCCACAGATATCTATCAATGTATCTTAAGATAAACACAAAGAAAAACACCTATACACGTTATAGGCAAATTTCTGAAAAGCAGAGATTAAGAGAAAAATCTTTAAAGCAATTGGGGAAAGGAAGACACATTCCTACAGGAGAACTCAATCTTCTTGTCAGAATCAGTGTGGCCCAGAAGGCAACAGAATGACACCCCTAATATTCTGAAAGAAGGAAAGCACTCATTAAACTAGAATTCTGTATGTAGGGAAAATAGCCCCTAAATGGAAGATGGCTGAATATTCTCAACAATAGCATTTTTTTTATTATTTAGGCATCACTGCCCTGGTGGTGGGAGTAGGAGGCCCAGCCTTTGCTCCTGTGAGCGGGAATTGAACCTCCATCCCAGTGGACCGCAGTCCTGCGCACAACCACTATGCCACCGGGACTCAGCCCTAGCATTTGTTTTTATGAAGGCATACTAAAATATGTTCAGGTGAACAAAATCTGGAAGAATTTATCACCAGCAGACCTGCACCATAAAGTTCTTTAGCCTGGAAGGAAATGATACCAAAGAAAGATATAACTGTAACTCAGTAAGGAATGAACAGTGTCAAGTATGGTAAATTAATCAAGGTAGACATAAAACACCTTTCTCCCACTTTTTAATTTCTTTAGAATGCATTGACAGTTTAAAATAAAAATAATGACAATGCGGGCCGAGCCCCAGTGGCTAAAGTGGTTGAGTGCGGGACTGTGGCCCATGGGCTTGGCAGTTCAAATCCAGGGGCGGCTCTCAGGAGCAGCACTGGGTAGTGCCCACGACCACCAGTGGGCAGTGATGTTCTTCCCCTCCCAAAAAATTTTTTTAAAAATGAAAAAAAAATAATGACAATGCATTTCAGGATTTATATGTAGAGTAAAAGGTATGATAGAATAGTAAAGGGGCAAATAGAAGCATTTAATTGTGAAGTTCATATACATATTGCATGTTAAGTCTGGTAGTACCAATTCAGACCAGGCTGTGGTTAATTAAGGAAGCACCTTGTCACCCTGATCATACTGTGGGTTAGGCATTGGGCTGCTAAATGCAACATCAGGGCTTCAAATCCACCAACGGCTCCACAGAAGAAAAATGAGATTGTCTGCTCCCCCGACGATGGACAGTCAGAAGGCCTACGTTGAGTGTGTTGGAGTCAGAATTGCCTCTGTGGCAGTGAGCTTGGATTTTATTATTATCCCAGCAGCCATGAGCTGGAATCAACTAGACAGCAACTA